>VXAA01004877.1:137521-149779 GCA_013399115.1 Anseranas semipalmata
CCCCAACCCCTGGCTAACCCCGACCCTTCCCATTTTAGCTTCAACTAGCTCCATGGGAATCGCCAGCTTTCAGGGCATGTGCTGCTTTTCCTCAACTTTTTATCTTGAACAATAGCCAGTCTGTACCTTTACCCCCACTCAAAACCCTAGAGCCAACCCAGGCAATCCTAAATTTTAGAACTGCATTCATAAGCATTGCTGGTGCCAGTTTGCTGGCAGGTAGCTAAGGACACTGCTGCTGAAATCACTCATTTCTAGGTTTGCTGCAGCCTGATCTCACAGAGGAAAACTATACTGGAGATACAGGACGAAGACACCATACAAATTTCATTGCTGGCTCACCATAATTCCTGTGGATAGGTTGCATATGAGTGGGCTTGTCCTTCAGATATTTCCAGTCTCCCTGCTGCAGATGCTGAGGTTCTTGTAGAGCCCTCTGGCACTCATGTGAGCTTAGAGAGCAGGTATGCTGAGGCTTGTGTGCCATGTGGTCCTACTGACAAACATCCCTGTCACTGTGTGACCCTAAAGCTGTGCATTAAATCAGCAAAAGCCACAAAGAAGCTGAATTCATGCAAACAAAAAGTATTTCAGTGAAAGGTCAGGGTGGCCTCATCTCAAGAAAGGTAGTTGAAGCCAAGCCCCAGCAGTCACTTCAAGTTTGGCTGAAAAGGTGGGAAGCAAAAGGCATAAGCAATAATATCATTAATAATATCCTTGTAGGTTGTTGTGTTTTGTTGTTGTTTATTTTTTGTTTGCTTGCTTTATTTTTTAATATCAATGTGTGATCCAGACTCATATCTGGGATGCTGGATGGAAGGAAGACATTGGATTAAATGTAGGATTAATACTAAATAATGCATTTATGACTACATCAGATACAGCTTCACCACCAAATATGAGTGTGGGGAAAGAACAGGAAGATTTCAAGACACGGGAACAACTTTTTCTTGGCTATCCTATGATTTCATTTCAATGCCAGCATTTTTAAGGGATAATTCAAACATGTGAAGGTCCCTAAGGGCATATTCTCTCGTTGGGATTTAACAAGTCTCAGATTAGTGGAGTATGCCACTTAACTCTTAGTCAGCTATAGTCTTTTAAGATGGAATTAAAACCAGCAATACAGATAAGGCATCAACAAAGATGGACAGAACAGGCTTGGCTTGACTTTGATCCTACAAGCAGGAACTAAAATGGACATAAAAATTTTAAGAAACAAAGCTCAGATACTTACTAGAGCTGTGTGCTTCTCTTACATAGAATGAGGTAATGTTAGCAATGGATGCGTTCATTTATCTTATAAAATACATTATATAATACTATAGTAATATCCACTTGCCTATAGGCAGTCATCTTATTTTCTCCCTCTGTCCTGTTGAGAAGAGGGAGGGAGAATGCCATTTGGAGAGTGCCTGGCAGCCTGCTAAGGTTAACCTACCACAGATATAAACAAAGCATGAGGATGCTTTGCTTCTCTGGAGTTCCCAGTGACAGATGTTTCCAAGCCTCCTTGGAAGCTTTGTCACTGGGACCACATGAGTTTAGACAATTTTATTCCTCACAGTTAACACACCCCTTAGTGATTTTCGAGATAGGATTGGAGTTTGGGGTATATTCTTTATTTCTTCCTATTGAGTGCATAATATTTTTAGTAATACTTGTAATTTTCTGTGCTGTTCTCTGTGCTATGTTCCTTTGTATTCTTATGTTTTACCCAATATAATTCTTTCCTAATTTCATCTGTCTCTTCCTTGTCCTCTTCCATGGAGGGCAAGTGCAGGCAGACGACTGCATGCAGAGAATCTAACAGCAGGGGTGTGTGTGCACGCACATCTATATGTGTGTATATATATATATATATATACACACGCGCGCGGTATATATGTATATGCATACACATACACACATAGAGCACATGTGCAAGGCTGCAGAACTTGAACTCCTCCTGTGTGCACAAAAAAGTAGGAAAGTGTGTTGTGTGTGCCTTTCCACTGCGGTGAAGCCGGGATTAGCCGTTGCTATGGTCATATCCATGATCTGGTGTTACCTGACATGAAAAGAGGCAATGCAGCTCCTCTAGGACAACCAGTGTCTGAAAGCTTGGAGAGATAATGTGGAGTATGGGTCAGTCCCATCCAACTCTAGCAGGAAAAAAAAAAAAAAAATCCAAACTATTTGCAGAACACCATTGCCTTCTGGTGTCCTTACAGATACCAGCAGCAGTGTAGATACTGATGTCCTATTCTTCCCTTGCTTTGTTCAGCCCTGGTTGTGCTGTTCTCCACTACCTTTGGGGCCAGAGCATTTACTGCAGATGTAGTACTAGGGATGCCTTTCAACAGTGTTTTAACTCTATCTTTGCTATTCCATTTAATCTGGAGCCAGTCTTGCCAGCCCACAGGTAACAAAAGCCTGATGTTAGTGGGATGATGTGGTGATGAAGCAACAATGATCAGCTTGGATTGCACCTCTCTGTCCAGCAAACTTTAGAAACACTGACCTGGGGGAAGGGGTAAATGCAAGGAGGGGGATTGCAAGCTCCTAAAGCTCTGCAAGCATCCACAGTTCAATTTAGGCAGGTATTCTGTCTCACCTTGTGGGTATTTTCTCCCTTTTGAATGTCAAAACCACTGAATCACATTTGTGAGCAGGGAAATCTAGCTCTGTACGCCCAAGAATGTTTGTTTATTTCTTCCAGGTTTCAAGGTTGGGGCTTGAGTAGTGACTGCTTTAAATTCAAACCTGGCCCTTACTGGTGGCAATGAAGATCTGGCAGAAAAGTAACACCAACAGAAAAACAGGACATGAAATTTATCAGGATTAAAGAAAAAAGGGGAGAGGGGAAAAGCCTAAATTCTGTTTAAAAGCACAAATTTCTCGAAGTTGTCGCTGTGGCCAAGTTGTTCAGGGTATTAAGGAAGCTTGGTTACCTGCTTCGACATGAGGAAAATTTCTTGTTCTCTTGGAGTCTGTCACTTACTCCAGTCAAAAATTTCTGTTTTTTGTTTCCTTAAATAAATCAGCTGACAGTTGCATGTTTTGTAGATCATGTCTTTTTAATTTATCCAGCTGTGATATTTGCATACCGTAGCCCTGTAGTTCCAGTAGGTACAGCCTTGTGATTACTAGTAAAAGGTCATAGGTTTTGTAATAATACACGAATGCAGGCTACAAGATTTGCATTGATCTGAGCAGATTTTAGCCTGTTATATCTGTGACAATAATTTTCTAATGCTCACGTGACTTTCGCTTAGTGGAATTCAATCAACTAAACTATAAACAAATAGGAAAAGCATAAGAAAACCTATTGAGCTTCTGAGAAATATTAACACTATTTTCATTGAGGTTGAGGGGCAACTGTGTAATTTTAACTGTATTGATGCTGAACGTACATGCGAGACCCTAAGAGATATGAAAAGTTGAGCATTACCCCAGAGGAAAAAAATGTAGATTCTAGGAAGTTTATGTATACCACTTGCAAATTTTATTTTTCCTTGGATAATTATGGCTATAAGTGTTAATCTTATTATGATTACACCAATATTTTTATTTTCATTGAACTGTTAAAACATGAATTAACCCTTCTGGCTCGATGTATAAGGTGTGCTCCCTTGTTTGCCCATAATAAAGAAGACAATTAAATGCATTAATAGTTCACAGAAATCTTGCAGAGTGTGTTCATAACTGTCTGTATTTTAAAGTAACTTTTATATTTATATATATATATATATATATATATATACATATTTTTTTTCAGGCCTGAGAATTGTGCATAGTGTAATACAGGACCAAATCCTCCTGAAATATAATTGCTTTAAACACCTTCAAAGAACATGTTTGAAAGTGAGTCATTGAGCTAGTGAGATAGTTACACCATTAAGTCCTCACCTTGTCTGTTGTGCCACAGCCCTGCTGCAGACATGTGCTTGTTGACCAGCTCTGCTATAATTTTTCAGCTTCCCCATCAGTAATTCACATCTCAACAATTTTGCACCTGTCTTTCACCTTTCTTCCCTTGCCTGGCGTTAGCTTGTGAGCTGTCTGGCAGCTCAGCAATGTTCTCATGCAGAGGGAACAAGTAGCAGTGCTGTGCTGCACCAAACTGTTGTAATATTTTTTCTGCATTGTGTAGTAGAAAAAATGATGCAGGTAGAAAGGTAAATGATACAACCATTAGCAATTGTGATGTCTGACCTGCTTCAAACTGGAGCATTGCTTAGGAAATCATAATAGCTCCTGGGACTGTTTTTTGGAAAAAAAAAAAAAAGTTTTTTGTCAGTAACAAGTGGCTGTAAATTCACGGAAGGCTTTAGCTACCTTAAACCAGGTATGCTGCGTGAGATTTGAGACTTTTTCTGCAACTCTGGCAGTACGAACCATTAAATAGTGCATGAAGACATTCAAGAACTATACTGTAATTGCAAAAATAACTTTAGATGTTAATTTGCTTTAAAAAAAAAATGCTTTGTATACGGAAAGTTGTTTGATTAGCACATGATGCTTGAACCTTCATATTAAAACATTGTGTTCTGAGGCATACACATTTTTTGTTTGACATCAGTCAAACACGTGACATTATAGTCCTCAGGCAAAGTACCTTAGGAAATGATGATCTCTATAAACATCAGCAGTTTGTAGGCGTGATGAAAGACACAGGAACTGATCGTTAAAAGTTTTGACTGAGTTATATGATTGTTAGTGACTAGATTTTGATGAGGCTGTCTAATCTGTGACTGAAATAAGGCACCAGTACAGCTTTGCCAAGGGCTAGCAATGGCTCAGCTCTTACAACTTGTGTAAATTCTGCATCAATAATTACTACTTTCTTTTGTTTCTTTTTAGGACTGTACCGTTCATTTGCCTTTTCAGTTGTAAACATTTGTTGAGCAATATTTTCAACCAGGTTTTGATAACTGACATCATTCTTCTAAGTTCAGATGCCATCATCTTCAACTGCTGCTCTTAAGTAAAAAATGATATCATAGGGAGACTACTATGCAGGCAAATAGTATCATCTAAATATTTGATTTTCTCTTCCACTTGGGGAACTTACCTGTTGAATAAATTGCTTATTAAAACAAACAAACAAACAAAAACCCTAGTGTAAGCTATTTCAGTTGATGCACGTAGTTCTACTTCAAATATATAACCTGTGATTTCTTCAACGGTTAACTCCAGATCCTGAAGCACTAATACTTAAGTGTGTTTCTCTGCTTGAAATGTTTTCCCACTACTGCTACTGGATTTGTTTCACATGTTTACACACCACCTACATTCCCTTTAAAGAAATACACCTTTTCCCAAAAGCTCATCAATGCTTTTTTGGACTGGATGGCCTTTCCTCTTCTTGATTTGATTGAGGTATCTTCCTACTACCTTAAGCTCCTGAGAGCAGAACAGAATTGGAGAGGGTCGTTTCAGGTGCTCAGAGAAGCAAATGTTTTCTTTGTCATGGTGAATAGTGTGTGAATTCCTCCCTTTGCCCAGCACCTACCTGTTGGTGTCCCTAGCTGGTGATGTGCCTCAGGCTTTCTCTGTTGCAGAACAAACCTGCCATTATTTATTACAGCTCTTGGAAAGTTTCCGACTATTTAAAGCAAAGCAAATCTTTGCCATGTACAGAGCAGCTCCACAGAGACAGGGTGTGTTCCTCATTCTTGAAGCATATCTTAAGAGAAATCAAGTGCCACATCCTTCCCAAGAGCACCTTTCTTTGGGTGAGGCTTTGTGGCTTGTGCCACACAAGAACACAGAAGTGACTTTGCTTAGGCTTCCAGTTCCTTGCAGTGACATCAAAACCTTTTTCTCCCCTTCTGTTCAGAGAGATTTCATCCTCAGAAAAATAGCCAGTGTGCATTTATAGTCATTCTCTTCCTGGTGGTGTATTTGGATGACAGCTAATAGGGGCCAAAGCTAATATCAGGGCATGAAGCAGAACGTTGCCAATAAGGAGCTGTTCAGAGACATAATTGTGGCCACACGAGTTTTTTTTTTTCTTTCTCTGAGCACCTGACTGGCATGGTGTCACCCCCATCTCCATTGTCCTGCACTAAACCAGCAATGAGATGTTCAGTGTTGTAGCTGTTATGGCAGAAGCCTCATGGATAACATCTTTCTGTAGATGGAGACAGTAAGGAGGTCAGGGGAGGTGGTTCTCCCCCTCTACTCTGCTCTTGTGAGACCACACTTAGAGTACTGTGTTTGGCTCTGGGGCCCCCAGCACAAGAAGGACATGGACCTGTTGGCACGAGTCCACAGGAGTGCCACAAAAATGATTGGCGCACTTACTCTGTGAAGACAGACTGAGACAACTGGGGTTGTTCAGCCTGGAGAAGAGAAGGCTCTGGGGAGACCTCATTGCAGCCTTTTGATACTTAAACGGCACTTACAAGAAAGAAGGAGAGAGACATTTATAGGGACATGTAGTGATAGGACAAAGGATAATAGTTTTAAACTGAAAGAGGGTAGATTTAAATTAGATATAAGGAAGAAATTATTCACTCTGTGGGTGGTGAGACACTCAAACTGGTTGCCCAAAGTTGTGGATGCCCCATCCCTGGAAGTGTTCAAGGCCAGGCTGAATAGGGCTTTGGACAGCATGAAGATGTCCCTGTCCACGGCAGGAGGGTTGGAACTAGATGGTCTTTAAGGTCCCTTCTGACCCAAACCATTCTATGATTCTATGATCCTATGATTTATCCATCACTGAAGAAAGGCTCTGGACAAACAGCAAGGGATAACATTTAGCTGTGTGTGTCCAAACCATCCATCACATCAACACTGCAATTATTATCCACCAGCTCTTTACCTAATTTCCAGGCTTTGTTAGTCTGTCTCTGACAGTTTTTTCTACATCAGCTTGTGATCAGTCTCTTCTCTGAGTGATACAGCTGGACAGACATGCAAAAACAGTTGTGGGATGGGGTCATAGAAGGCTTACAACAGGTCAATTTGTAAGATAGTGGAGATGGAGGGAAGGGTGCTCAAACTCTTGGCTGATGCATCACTCAAAGGTAAGGTCTTCAGTGTGTATACGCTTATGTAGCCTGATCATGGATGAGGTGAGCGTGTCTGTGACTGCAAAGAACTGCTAACAGGTCCCTGTGTCTTGTCTGAACCTTTATTGGATGAACAGGAATCTGTGATTAGACTGTCTTGCATGCAAAATGAATGGAGTACTTCAAACAAAACTTTTGCCCTGGAAAGAAGCTAAAGAGCTTCTTCCAACTGAAAAGCCAGAAGCTTCTAGGATACTCATCCAAACTCAATTTCCTGTGCAAGGGCTATCTGCCTTGTGGCAGATCAGATCTTCTTGCAAAAATCCTGCTTGCAGATAGCCCACCGCAGCCTGGAAGTACCAAACCAGAAACCCATGGACAAGTGGCTACAGATCCAAGCTCCCAACTCCTGTCAGAATGATTTTCTTCAGAGCAGCCTCTTGGCAGAGACATGGAGGTATTTGAGCTTGTATTTTGACAGATGTTCAGATACAACTCATTTTTCTAAGGTCCCCTTTCAGCACATTTACACATGTATATGTTTTGTAACATTAAAAAAAAAAAAAAAAGGTAAGATGTAATGATGTCATAATCTTGACACATAATATTGTCATAATTTTTGGTACTAAGGGTTTTTGGAGGGGACAGGTAATATAATTCCAAATGCACTTTTGATCACAGAACAAAAAACACTATACAAAATTCATGCTTTATAGACAACAGCCTTTATTTTCTTGGTCATAAGAAATGTACAGTTGTAGTGGCTGAGAGATGAAAGACAACTCGATTTCTACAACCAGATAGAGTAAGAGAACTGTATATCTCTAGAGAAAACATGTCTTCTATCGTATTTTGTTGTTGTTGTTTTTTGTTTGTTTTTTGGTCAGAGATAATCCAAAACTTCCAGTGGTCTGTGGGAGGAAAAGGAGGGTTTTCTTGGCTTCCAAATCCACAAAAAGGAGAAGTATCTGTAGAAGGAATATAACTTGCCTTTTGGCTCACAGCAAACTCAAAGCAGCTCAGATGAGGTTTCAACTCCCTCTTGTGGGATGACATGGTCTTTTCATGGAGTGTTTTGTCAAGAGCATGACTTTATTCTGTTTGATTTTCCATTGCCATGTCTTTTTATTTGCCAAAATTCCTACTCTACATATTTTCATTGAAGGGATTTTATGGTGCATAGAAATAATCTCAGAAGAATGCAACACTTCCTGAGGGGGGAGGTTTTATGCAAAATATTTAACATTGATTTATACACAAATAGTGAATGCTGTCAGTTTGAAGAGGGCACATCTTTTATATTCTAATATCAAAGTAAGTGAAGATATAGATGTCAGATTTTAAGTAGGAATGCTCTTCTCACCTCAAAAAGACCTCCTCCTACACATCCAATGGCAAGCCCACATTTTTAGATTAACACCAATTTATTGGCCAACCCTAGTAGTTTCTTGGGGTTCATTTTCCACAACATTGTAGAAAGCTTCCATTGTCTAAAGTTTTCTGAGGGCACTTCACAGTTCTTTTTACCTACCATAGAGTATTTGACCACAAATAGTATAAAACCCCAGCCCCACCCCACCGTTATTTTACTGTTGCATTGCAAAGGTTAATAGGTAACCTTTGGAAATAAAAGCATTAGTTTTATGATCAGGAAAGTTGTGGCTGGCAGGGTCCAAAGGTACCATCAGCCTTCTAAGCATCGCCAACATTTGTAAGCACCTGCGTGCAGATTTCTTTAGCGTGCAGCTGCGTTTGTGGAAATGAAGGTTTGTATTTCTCTTTGACAAAAATAATGGTTTATTTAGCTGATTCTGTAGGGAAGAGCTCTGAATATTTTCTTAGCCCTCTGTTTCCTGCAGGCTTTGTGTTGTGTTGTGCTGTGCTGTGCTGTGCTGTGGCGTGTTGGTTCCTTGGCAGATATTTCAGGCATTGTCCTGAAAGATCTCTCTGGATTATGTCTGGGAACTGCTGAACTCTGTTCTGTGTGTATTTCTGTACGGTGAGCTGCTGCATGAGAGAGATGGTAAAAACCTCAAACATACCTTCATATCTGTCTTAAAGCCATGCTTTCTTTTAGATTTGGCTTTGGGCTCAGATAAGATCAGATTTAACAGAGTGAAATCCACACTTTTCAAGTGAGATATTGATGGGCAGTCCCTTTGGTAAGACCCAGATGAGATAGTGCATTGATAGCATGAAATGGGAACAGATTCCTTAATCCACTCCTCCATTTTGTCATCTTTCTTTGGTGTAAGGCATTACTTTCATTTTTGCTGTTCATCCTTCTCTTTGCCCCTGCTATATTTTTACATTATATCATGCTTTTTCCTTTCCCATTTCCTTGAATCCTGAGCATCTCAGTTCTTGTATTTACATCAGAGTCTCAGCTATGATACAAAAACAAAGTGAAAAAATTGCTCTAGTTACCTTGCCAGCAGAGGAAGTCTTTAAAATGGTCTTCCATTTTTGGAAGGGTCAAAAAAATAATAATAATAAAACCAATAAAAAACTGTGTCAAAGTCTCACATTCTTAGTGGCTTTAGGAATGGGCTATAATGCTCCTCAAAATTATAAAAAGTAGGACTCATACTATCTATCATTAGCTAGCTAAACGTTAGGCTTCTAACCTAATTTAGTTTTCTGGTCTCCCTTTACAGTTAGTGAAGAAAAATAGTAACCTCTGGAACATGATATATGGATTTCTTCTCCTGTGAAAGTGACCTTACTGTGTGTTAAGAAATTATTGGTCATCTTAGTTATTTTGACCAGGGGAAGCTCTGAAAACACTCAGGGAAGTTTGAGTGGACCGAAACTAATGAGAGGTTCCATTTTATATTGCAAACAAACAAAAACAAAACAAAACAAGGAACAAATATATATATATAGTGCATGTAGTGGGGAAGAGAGAAACAAACCCACGACCTACCAAGAAATGTGTTGTTCTTCAAAGCAGAGCTTAGTATGTTAGTAAGTCAAAGTCAAAGGAAGATCTTTTTCTTTTTTTTTTGAAATTATGATTTTTTAAAAGTTAATTTTTAATGCTTTCAAACTGAAACAATTTTATTTGACTCTATATACAGAGTTATATTTATTCTAATTATATTTATATATAGTTTTATATCTATCTATACATATGGAGAGAAAGAGAGGTTTTGGTTATTTAAGTCTTGGAAAACTCTGCTTTAAATTCATGGTTAATTTACTTTTTAAATTATTATTATTTAAATAGTTTCAATTAAAATATGTAAGGAAAAAATGGTTATTCTGTTTTCAAAGTAAAATGTTTAATTTAGAAAATACCAATGTCAATGTGTCTTTGTTTTAGAGTTTATTTTTTATTTTTTTTAGATTATACTTTGCTAGGGATATTTATGGAATTCTATCATTAGTGATGGTTTCTCAAAACAAGAAAAGATGCTGGGCTTGAAATTTGAATGTCTTGAAAAAATATTGACTTCATTTTCAAGTTTAGTTTCAAGAGGAGCCACAGGAATCACAGCAGGGAACCACAGATCAACAGCATTGCATCAACCTCAGTTTGGGATTGCAGTGTTCAATTGAGATTAGGTTGCATGAAAAAAGATGTGAGAGACTTTTCAGTGTCCATACCACAGCTTTACATTTCCAAATATGGCAGATTTTGTGTTCTGTATGGTATCAATATTGTGTTTGCCATTAACTCCAAAGAGCCAGCCCAAGTCCTGTTACTAGTGTGACCAATGAGACACGTCTACCCAGCTCAGGAACTGCTCAGTTCATAATCATCAACTACTATCAGTGTTGGAGCATCTCCATGCAGCTCACGGGAGCAGTCATAAGACTGCTCTGGCCACTGTTTCACCTGGGGTGCAGTTAAGCACGAGGGTAGTGTACATGAGCAGGCAACAAGACCTTAGGGTGAATTTGGGGATGATGTAACTCAACTGTGCAGACTCCCACATCCCGTATTTTGCCTTCAAACATCGACTTTTCTTCTACCATATAGGTATGGGGCTCTCAGTCCAGCTGACAGCAGTCATCTTCATCTTGGTGTTGGTATCTACACACCAGCCCACTGAAGGTAATTTTGCTCTGTAATGGATTAATTTCACTCTATACTGAATTCATTTATGAGACTATGAATACATTTGAATGGATGCCCCCTATGACTGTCTTTTCCTCTCCAGGAGGTCCAGATTTAAATGATTTCTTTGGATTTCAGGGAACATAGATGTGTGTTCTGGGATTCAGTGTGCTCAACTGTAGGTATTAAAACTGAGCATCTAAGAGCTCAATTTTATCAAGATACCTGTACAGTCAATAGGAGAAGGCAGGAGCTCCCAAAGCATAACATAACTCATTTATCTTATATTACCCTCTTCCAAAGGAATGAATCACTCTGTAGTAAGTGCAGTTTCTCCATGCTTTCTCTACAAGATGATTGCCTCCATGAGATACTTATCTTATAGACGGCTAAGATTTGATGAGATGAACGTACTCAGATAACGTAGTGTTGTCAGCACTGGAAAGGGAAATGCCAAGGCAATTTTGACTGGTAGTTGCTTTGCTGTGCTTGATGCTGGTCATTTAAAATAGGGATAGATTTAATGACTTGTGTTTCAAATGTATCCATGATCTTTTTTTAATCCTCAAACTTGTCCTCTGCAATCCTGCAGCTGCTTCTGATCAGAGCTGTGGGAGTACATGGTAATGTTATATGATAAAGGCTGCAACTTCAATGGGGAAAGTGCTGATAGGGCATCATACATGCAAAACTTCTCACAGACTTCTTCCACTTCCACTTAAAACCAATGAGATTGCTGTGTATGGCTCACTTGTTCATCAGTCTCTTCTTGCAGGTGGTGGCCATGATCCCTTGCTTGTTGTGGATGATTACGAGGATGATGGTATTCGACTCAAATGTTTCTCTGAAAGGTTGTTTTCTAAAGTTCAGATGTTGTGGACAGATGGTAGAGGAGACAATATCACTGGAACTCCTCTCACCACTGCCACCAGCACTGCTAATGCCAGCAGTTTCATCATTCTTAAACCAGGATCTGGAAACTCTGTGTCCTGCAAAATAATAGATAAACTGCTGAAGACATCAACAGAATCTTCAGTCATCATTGCAGGTGAATGTGAGCTTCGGGCTTGGGAGGGAAAATAGGGAGCTGATGCATACAGACAGATCGCCCCAGGAACCCAAATTTACAGTGGAACAGAACAATCAGTTTTCACAGGAGTTTTCTTCTGTAACATCTCTCTCTCTCTCTCTCTC
>VXAA01004877.1:154489-180127 GCA_013399115.1 Anseranas semipalmata
TTGTAATTAAACTGTCCTTATCTCAGCCCACAAGTTCTCACACTTTTACCTTTTTCAGTTCTGTCCCCCATCCCACTGTGGGGAGTGAGCAAAAGGCTGTGTGGTGCTTAGCTGGTGTTTAAAATAAAATGGAAAGGAATTGGTGTTTTACTATTTAAACATAATCTTTTTCAGATATAGATGAACTCAAAAATCAACTGGGTAAGAGCATATTTTGATTTCTATTTTTTCATGCTGGTTTTGAGTATTCTTTGGTTAGAAGAATCCTCTGTAATTCCAAAAAAATCTAGTATCATGAGAGAGGACCCATATTGAAAATGTCCTTCTATTCTAAACCTAAGGTTTTCAAATGTAATGAAGATACTAATACCAGATATCATTAATTCCATCTGGTTTTAGCCAACGGATTTTACATATCTAGTCTAAGCTAATCATCTAGACTCCTTCTGCAGTAAATAGAGGAGGATGGGTGTCTCCAGAGGACAATTTATCCCATCTATGTTGGAAACCTACTTGTGTGTCTTAAATTTTATTCTGAACTTAATGTTAAGCCTCACTTCCCTAAATGAATACATTATTTAACACTGAAATTCTCAGACAGATTTTGTGAGTCTTCCTCTTGAGAAACATATGGTTCACTGCTATTTCTACTTTGTTGCTTTGCTTTTCAGATGAGGAGCAGAAGAAATTTCAGAAGGGTAAAATAATATTTTTTTTCTCCATTTCATTTAGTATGACATGTTCTTCTTTTAACCGTATCCTGAAAGATGCATTGCAGGTGACCTTTCTAATAAAATAGTGGTGTTTTATACAATTTTGAATAGTAGAATTGGAACATGCTCTTAGAACTTATCATTTGCAAAGATTAACTCCCCTACTCCAACCAAAATATAATTTAAAAGTTGTGTTATATTTGTATGTGTACACACAGTCCCTCTTTTTATCTATAGGTATATATCTATATTTATATACCTCCATATATAGATAGAGAGTATATGTAGATATCTATCTATCTATCTAGAGACAAAAAGTATTTTTTCCACTGCTAGAAAATATTTAAGTAGAACATTTTTTTTTATCACAACTCGGAACTAAACAATGACTAAGCCATCTGATCAAAACATTAAAAAAAATGTAATAGGAAAAATCTGAAGTGAGATAAAAAAGCAGCTGTGATGAGATAAAGAAGAGTTCTTAAAAAGCAGCTGCGATAAGATGTGTCCCCAGGTGAAGCTAAGAGCCATAAAAAGGATAACATTGTGTGATAATTGTGTACAAGAGACAAATATCATCTCAGGTTTTGTGTTATTGAGAGAGGTTTTACTCTCCTTCTCTTAAGATGCTCTCTGAACCCTAAATATCATCGGGAGGATATTCTAAATCACTCCCTGAAGGTTTCTGATTTTTAGTTTTGTTGTTCATTTTGTCATGTCTTGAGTTCAGGAGTGTTTTTCCCGTACATTATTTAATAGTAGACAAAACTTATGTAATGTGTCTACTATTCTGTATGTATGAACAGATAAATCCTATATATAATGTATTCTCTAATAGTAGCATAATTCACCTATTTCAGTCTTCCTAACTTTTCATGGGCTTTTAATTTTGTTTCTTTATAGAAATTGAGGATTCAATGAACAAGATTGGTAAGGATAGTAAAATAACTTTGAAATATCCGTAAAAAACATTTAAGTTATTTGTAATCAGAAATACTATTTTAGAACTGAACTGTGCAAATTTTTCAGGTCTTTCCCAGGTTCAAGGTCTGTCACAGCACTGCACTCTCAATTTCACACTCTGAGGCTTAGTTGTCCCTAAAAAAGCGTTTATCTGACACAATATTGGACTCCAGAATGTCTGTTTTCATAATAAGGGAATATCATTTCAGTCAATTAAAGGTTCAGTTTTTGCTGTTTCTGAGTAGAGAACAGATTTTCCTTCCTATTAACTAAGTGATATTTTTGAAAACAGGAATAAAATATATAGACATATTTATATGTAATTTCACTCTTGGCCATGTAAAGCTCCCGGTTGTCATCTGACAGGGTGTGGAAGTATGCCCACAGCTCTTTATGAACAATTCAGCTCACCTAATGACTTATTTAAATTTTGAGCATCAAGGGTGAGGCAGTATTCTTGGCTTCCTTATTGAGAGATGAAGGCATCCAAGAGATAGGTGGTTGAAAGAGCAAAGAAACACTTTCTGATGTACCAGTCTTTTTCTCCTGAGTTTACACAGAGTCCGGGTGACTAGCTTGGATTTAGATAAACTCTTCAACCCCAAAGTTATGCTAGTATCCCTTTCCAAGCCCTAAGCCAGGTCGTACTTTAGCAACATGATATTGGAAATACTGATATTAGCAGATAACCTACAGAAGAGTCTTGCCGTTCATAGGGATAATATAACTTTCTCTGTTTTTCAGAAAAAGCACGGAATGAACTGGGTGAGTTGAAAGCTGAAAATGAATTTAATCAATTTTTCAAATATTATCAAATATTTTTATCAAAACGGAGCACTGACACAGGTTGCCCAGGGAATTTGTGGTGTCTCCCTTCTTAGAAATATTCAAAAGCCCTCTGGACATGGTCCTGGGCAACCTGCTCTGGGTGGCTTTGCTTGAACAGGGGGGTTGGACCAGATGGCCTCCAGAGGACTCTTGCAACCTCAACCACCATACAGTTCTAAAATCTGGCATATTAACACTCTGCTGTAATTTAAATTAACCATTCATTTATTTTCTTGCAGAGTTCAGGAAAGCTCGTAGCAATGCAGGTAAGCTAAGTCTTGTCTGCCATTAACCTCATGTTCTTTCATGCACATACAAGAGACTATCACTTATGTTATGAAAAATTCACAGGCTGTCATAGATTTGGAGGAAATTTTAAGGCGGTTGGTGGAAACGGGCACACAGCTTTTTGTAGGCATCTCCCATTTGCACAGTTCTCAGTGTCATGACTTGGGATGAATAATTTCTGTGCCAACTAGGACCTTTTAAAATGTTATGTGGCTTCAAGAGATTCAGCTTTGTGTTCTATTCAAAAAGCTCCCTGCCAGATGAGTCTGACCTTGATCCCCCCAGTCTGGGTAAAGATGATTTCGTTAAGCCACAGTAAAGCCAGAAAAAAGGCTTCCGGATATTATTTTACCCATTGAGTTTTTGTCCCACAAAGCCACATTGTATATTCCTGGGGTGTATATATGTATTTAATTATTTCACAGTTTCTTTTCTGTATTCATTTCCTTTGAGATTGTTGTTTATTTTTCTGAAAATCAGAAATAACTTACTGTTTTTTTTTTTCTTTTCTATTTTTTTCCTTTCTCAAGTTAATATCACTCTGGATGAGAAATGCAAGCACCCCAGCCTCTGCATTAACAAGGATAAAAATAGGGTGAAATCCTCCATTCAGAAAGAGATTGCCCACAAAATGATGGTGGTAGCTACCGAGGGTTTTTCAGAAAATAAACATTACTGGGAAGTGGAGGTGGGAGACCAATCAGAGTGGGAGCTGGGAGTGGTAAGTGAGGAGATTAGAAATATACTGATGAACAGCACAGTGAATTCTCTCCCAAAGGAGAACTTATTCAGTCTGCAGTTTTCTCAGGGCAAATACATCTCAACTGATGAGGAGGATGTGAGAAACTGCAAGCAGTGCAGAGTGGTGGGTGTTTTCCTGGATCAAGAAAACAAGAGACTTTCATTCTATGATGTGGAAGAAAAGTGCTCTCTTGGGTCTGCCTGCTTTGAGTTTTCTGGGAAGCTGTACCCATTCTTCAGTCCAGGCTCTGATGGCAAATGGTTGGGAGTACGCCCTGTAAACACTTCAAACCTATTACCCTCTCTGTGATGCTCTTCCACAGGGCCAGGAGGACATTAATACATTAATAATGTGGTGAGTAATAGAGGGTGCAAAAACACAGAGGAATTAAAAAAAAACATCAGCTTTAAAAAACATGGTCAAGAAATAAGTAGTCCCTGAAGTACTTCATAGGGAGTCATCTTGCAGCAAGAACTAATTTTGTAAAAACCCAAACCTGTCAAATGTTGCAATTACTGCCTGGATTAATAAATAAATAATAATAAAAAATAATAATAATAAAAAAACACCATGGATTTATTGCAGAATTTTTGCATTTATTGTGTATTCATTTTAAACTAATAAACCCATCAGTCCAATTTACCAGGAAGGGTGTTAATACAAATTTAAAAATTTATACAGAGCCAGAAAAGTACAAATACCAATCAAACGGTAAACTATGAAATGTAAGACCCTATTTTGTAACTTTGCTTATAAGTAATATTAAGTGATAAAGGTGAAATCCACAGATCACATACTAGCTGTGATAAGACTACTGGTAGTGATGAAACTCGGAAGCAATTGCTTGTATGTAAACAGTTGGTTAAGACAGTTTGACCTAAGAAATGGCAGGCAACAGTTAGATTCATCTGCCTGAATGTGGAAGTGTAATGCAATTTGAACTCCCATGGGGCTGTCAGAACATGACATTTATGGGAATCTCTTTCCTGGAGTAGCAGCTGAAGACAAGGGAAGATATCACACGACATGTAAATGGCAGTAGATGTGTAAATGGCAATAGATGTCTGTCTTCAGGCAAGTGAATGACATCCCATTCTCTACTGATTGTAACTGCAGGAGGTAGAAGAGGGTGGGTGGTGGGGCAAGGTGCTTTTAGTTTGCTTTTTAGTATCTTACTGTTCTAGTCTGCTAGTGATAGGTAATAAATTATATTAATCTCCCTATGTTGAGTCTGTTTTGCCTGTGACGATAATTGGTGAGCGATCTCCCTGTCCTTATCTCAACCCTCGATCCCTTTCCATCACCTTTTTTCCCCTTTTTCTTTTGAGGAGGGGAGTGAGAGAGTGGTTATGGTGGAGTTCAGCTGCCCAGCAGGGTAAAACCACCACGAGTCCATAACATCAAATATAAATAAAAAAATAAAATCCCCAAAAGCAACAATTTCAAGATAAACTTGGATACTCAAGATGATAGCAAAAAATACACCAGCTGGGAATGGACTTGGACAATTAAGATGTCAGTAAGTTACTAGAATTACATGGTGTCACACAAAAGTTCTGAAGGAACTCAAAAGTGAAATTGCAAAATGGCTGACCCAGTGTTTAATAAGAAAACACACAATGGAGGAGTGGTCAGCTGTCTTTACACTTTCTATTTACAAACAGGGATCTAGACAGGATATCAGAAACTACAGAGCCATCTCACTCTCAACTTAATATGGTTATAGAGGCTTTTTAAAAAACAAGAATTCTTGGCACATGGACAAACAATCTGTTGGAGAAGAGTTGTTCAGCTCCTGTAAAGGGCAATCCTGCCTCTCTGCACTGCCTGGAGTTTTCTGAAGCTGTCAATAAGTGTGTGAGTAAAAGGAATCCAGTGGGTAGAATGCACCTGGATTTTCAAAAATATCCTATCAACCCTTTGACAAGGTGTCCTGGTTTTGGCTGGAATAGAGTTAATTTTCTTCATAACAGCTGGTGTGGTGCTATGGTTTTGTTTTGTGATGAAAATAGTGTTAACACACCAATGTTTTAGTTGTTGCTGAGCAGTGCGTTCACAGAGTCGAGGACTCTTCTGCTTCTTACACTGCCCTGCCAGTGAGAAGGCCGGGGGCAGACAAGAAGCTGGGGACAGCCTCTTGTAGGAGGGGACACTGCCAGGACAGCTGACCCCAACTGTCCAAAGGAATATTCCATACCATATGATGTTGTGCTCAACCATAAAACTGGAGGAGTTGGGTGGGAGAGGCTTCCATTGTTCAGGACTGGCTAAGCATTGCTTGGCTCGTGGTGAGCAATCATGTTCAGCATCACTTGTTTTTTTTCTTTTTTTTTCTTCCTTTTTTTTTCTCCTTCCTTCCTTCCTTCCTTCCTTCCTTCCTTCCTTCCTTCCTTCCTTCCTTCCTTCCTTCCTTCTTTCCTTCCTTCCTTCCTNTTTTTTCCTTCCTTCCTTCCTTCCTTCCTTCCTTCCTTCCTTCCTTCCTATCTTTATCTCTACCCATGAGTTCTTGCACTTTCACCTTTTTTTCAGTTCTCTCCATATCCCAGTGGGAGATGAGTGAGTGAGTGGCTGCATATTGCTTAGCTGCCTGCAGGCTTAAACCACAACAAGTTTCATACCACTGTCTAGCATAGAAGCTAAATTGTCTCAGAATTGGCAAATGGTCCTTAGTGCCTGAAAAATTCCCATTCCATTCAGCAGCGATCCTACACTTTCCTGAGTCTTCTTATTGCAGCCAAGGTAACTAGCAGCTCTTGGTCTTCACCAGTTTTAACTTTGGGTGAACTCTGGCCTTCCCATGTCTGTGCAAGAACCGGCAAATGCTTCTTCATGCCTCCTCATTTGTCTGACCTTTCTGCACCTACCTTGTACTTCTTCCTTGTGTTGAGACCTAGTCAGGAGTTCTGCGTTCATCCTGCTGGGATGAATCCTGCTCTTGGAGATACCTGTCTTTCTCCATCAGCTGCAGAGGGAAACAAGACAACTAGTTCATCCACGCATTGCTTCCCAGTAAATATGTAATAAGGGCAAGTACCTAGAGAAAGTAGACTCAACTTCAGCACAGAAAGAATGACACCTGACCTTCTTTGTCAGTGGCCTTTGGCCCGTGTTTCAATAAAATAGGAAAAACTCCTTCTGGTATTTGCAAATCATCAAAAAGGCCGTGAGTGGATGATGACATGATTATAAGTAAACAGTAGCTGAGCAGTCAAGATACACACCCCAGACAGGGGAGATGAAATCCAGTTCTCCCTCCAGCCAACAAATTTGAAGTCGTACTTTTGTGCTGGCCTTTTATCACATGCCTTTCACATAAAGCATGGTACGGTTTGGTCTGGCTGAATCTATATGTTTGGGCAGCAACTAATTCATGTTTCGAGAGGCCAGGTGAAGAATATCATGTGGAAGGATGCAATTGTGTGGCCTTTTAGCTTGAGCTTTCAGTTGGGATAGATGGAGACCTGTGTCATGATTGTGACAACAATAGCGTTGCTTTTATTGGAATGATATCTGTTTACACAAGTCCCTGGTTAATAAACAACTCTGTAACAGTGCAAGATATGAAAACAAAATATGCAAATCGTAACAATGTCTATTTAATTCTCAGTACAAAAGTCCAGTTCTGCAGAAGCCAAGGAAAGCTTGTGATCGCTGTTTTCCTTCCTGTTGTACAGGTAAGAAACCACCTTCAATCTAATAGATTCAAATGCTTGCATTTTTTTGGTAAGATATGAACAGATCTTTGGACTACAAGTATGATAATTCTATATAATTTTGCCTCAACTGAAATAGAACAAAGGAGTATTTCTTTCCTTTGTTCTGCTATACCAGTGTTGCCTTGAAACTCTTTTGAGGTTTTATGACACAGAAAGTGTATCAATCTCCAGAAATAACTAGATCCATCTGCTCTTCTCATGTGTACTACAAGTGCTTAATGTAACCTTACTGTCTGAAGAGTCTTAAGTTTGAGTGCGGATTGAGAATCAACATGGCAGAAAACCATGGAGAGGAACATGAACCCAACAGCGGGCTTCAGAGATGTTTTGTGTCCTAGAAAGCTCTTGTAAAAGCAGAGGTGGTGTAGAGAATAACCTCTGAAAGGCTTTGCAATGACGATGGGGATTTTTTTGATTTTGGCAAAGTTGTCTGCTCACCATCATCAGGAAACCATCAGAGCTGGTTTGGGGCTTCCCAGAGCTCTGTAGAGAAGCAAAACCAGAATTTGTTTCCTGACACCAGTGCCCATCAGGGACCAGAGATGGAGGACTGATCGTCCTTATTCTTAGATGCACACAATGATGAGGAGTAATTTTGTTTTTTCTTTACAGTGAATGCCAGTAAAAAAGTACTTAAATACCACTCATCACATCCAGCTACAACAGGTCTGGTGAAGTCCATCCTAGATCTCTACAGAACCTATTTCCTGAATGGCCATATCATGCAAAGTAGTTTCACTGCTTCTGATCTCAGTCTGTGTCTGAAAATCTTATTGCTGTTTCTGAGCAAATAGGACTCTCCCATTTGTGCTGGACTGTAGCTGTGAGGCCAGCTTGCTTTCTCTGTATGTTTGGTGTGATAAATGCAAACCAACAAGATGTAACAGAGATTTGAGTGGGAAACATACAATTTTCTGGTTCAGAAGACTCAGGGCATCTAAATATTAGGAAAAAAATGTTTACTGTGAGGGTAGTCAAACACTGGAACATAGTTCTTAGTTAGATGGTTGATGCTCCATGCCTGTCAGTGTTCAAGAGGCATTTGGATAATGTCCTTCATAATATGCTTTAACTTTTGGTTAACCCTGAGATAGTCAGTCAGTAGGACTTGATGATCTCTGAAGGTCCACTCCGACTCTATTCTATTCTATTCTATTCTAGTCTAGTCTAGTCTATCCAATAAAATAAAATAAAATAGTACTTTTTTTTCCTCAACTTCCAGCAACTCGAGGAATGTAGGTATTAAGAATATACATTCCATTTTTTTCTTAGTGCTTTGCCACTATCTTGAAGCTTGAATGCCATAAAAAGTAAAAGATTAACCACCTCAGTACATGTAAGCTAAAAGCTCTCAGTGATAGGCATTCCTCTGTGTTTCTTTTTTTCAGCATGATCTAAGTATTCTGGCATATTTGACAAGTTATTGACCACATAACCTCTTTTAATTTAGCTCGTGGATGCTTGGTCTGATACTTTCAGATGAATTCTCTAAAACGGAAGAACAAACTCCTACCTGAGTTCAATGAAGCCTAGCAATTGTTAGGATATATACCTGCCTGAAAGAGCTGAGCTTGTTAAAGATCCTGGTCCATAAAACTGTGCCCTTTGTCAATGCCACTTCCCTTTCCCTGTCCTCCTTTCCCTGGAAAATTATTGATGAGTCTCCCTGGTGAGCACTAGATTAAAGCAAAAGTATGTAAAAATTTATAATGTACAAGACTATGAGAAAAGATATGCAACATCGAGTTGTTTAACTCATGGAATGGATTTGTGTATGGAGGCATTTCGGTGGGTTAAGTAATGTTATAATGCTTTTTGAATAGAAGTCAGCTCTGCTACACATAGTAACTAGTACTGTGAAGACTTTTGCTCCCTGTGCTGTACCAAATCAGATAACCCTTTTCTGAAGTTATCTTTGACTTCTTTTTAATAAGCTAAACTAATATCTAAATATCTCTGCTATTATCAGTACTCTCACCTTCTGCTTTTCATTTAGGAAAGTCCCCTGAAGTCTTTGCCTGGCTGTTATGCAGTCTGGAGAGTCTGAACTTCTGCCACGCCTGAATAATGGTTTTCCTCTTCACATGGAAGGCAATGATACATATCCTGATTGTTCTCCAAATATCTCAGAAGGCTAGTGGTAAGCAGAATTTATGCCACGCAGTCATATAAAACAAAACAAAACAAAAAACAAGTAATCTGCAAAGATTTTTTATTATTATTTAAATGTGCATAGATCACAGAATCACAGGATTTTTTATGTTGGAAAAGAACTCCAAGATCATCCAGTCCAACTTAGAACCCAACATTACCAAGTCCACCATTACACCATATCACTAAGCTCTACATCTACATGTTTTTTGAAGACCTCCAGGGATGGTGGCTTGACCACTTCCCTGGGCAGCCTTTCCAATGCCTCACAACCCTTTCAGTGAAGAAATTTTTCCTAATATCCAACCTAAACCTCCCCTGGCACAACTTAAGCCCATTTCCCCTCGTCCTATCACCTGGCACTTGGGAGAAGAGACCAATCACCACCTCACTACAGCCTCCTTTAAGGTAAATATACAGAGACAGCAAAAATTGTAGAGTTCCAAATTCTGGAAAATATATCTTATTGTATAGGAAGTTACTAAGCCTCATTGAGCTCAGAAATAAGATTATTGATGAAGTCTTTGGCGAAGACATTTTTTTTCTACTATATTCTATATTCTGTATTTCATATCATAAAGTGAGATGTGTCACCTGAAGTACTCATATTGATTAGGTGGATTTGATACAGTTACCTATCTAGACACATCTATTTCTATTTGAGAAAGCCTAGAAAATTTCAGGCATCATCAGGGGAAAGGCATATACAATCCAGGCCTTAAGGAAGACCTCTGGGAATCCTCTGAAAGGAATTGTGTCCTAGGCTAGCTCAAATGTACCAGATACAGCTAAATTCAGCCAAGTAATTATCTAAAGTATGCAAGGTCCCTGACTCCCCTTGGTTTGCTCTCCTTACGCTAAAAAAGAGAAGGGATTAATTTCTTAATGTTATAATCTACAGCCATCTCAAATGCCTCAGGAGATCCTACCTGGCCTCCAACTACCTTTTCATAAGAGAAAAGATCTTCCAGTGGTCCTGTTGCTGGCCTGCAGTAGATATTTCTCATTCCCTAGGGCATCTTGAATGGCAGGAAACATCTATGGTACACCTCCTGAATTGTACTCCAGATTGAAAATATTTATAATTTTAATTTAACAAAACCAAATGGTTCAGATGAAAGCATTTCCATTGATCCATTAATCCACTAATTAATCCATTGATTAATGGATTAATGGATTGATTAATGGATTAATTAATCCATTAATCTTAATCTGTGAGCTAAATCCCTCCCTAAGGTCAGGATTCATTTGCCTAAGCATACGTGTCCAACACCATTTGAGTGAGATGCTCTGGGTTATGCAAGGCGTCCATATGGAAAAAAATACATATATTTATACACATACATCTATGTATTTGTTAAACAGAAATATTCTTATTTGGCATGAAATTGCTGAGAGAGAGATTGTGCTGTTTTTTGGCTGGGACACAGTTAATTTTCTTCAGAAGTAGCTTGTATGATAACATGTTTTGGATACATTTGTAATGAAAATAGCATTGATAGCACACCCGTGTTTTGATTGCTGCTAAACAGTGCTTACATGGAGTCAAGGTCTTTTCTGTTTCTCATACTGCCATGCCAGTGGCAAGGCTTGTGGTGTACAAGAAGCATAAACTGGGCAGGGGGATGTTTGTCAAAGCAACCTTTGCTGGCCATCATTGTTTGGCTGGTGGTGAGCAATTGTGTGCTGCGTCACTAGATTTTCTTGGTTTTGTTTTTATTTAATTTGTTTCCTCTTTTTTTGTTTGTTTTTGTTTTCATGTTAAACTCTCTTTATCTCAACCCATGAGTTTTCTAAATTTTGCCCTTCCAATTCTCTTCCCCATCCCTCCGTGTGTTGCTTAGCTGCCTACTGAGTTTAAACCACAACAGATATGTCCCTTTTTTCAGAAAAAAAAAAGAAAGAAAAAAAAAGAGAAAAATAATAAAAAAACTAAGCTAAAGAGCTTATCTGCTTTTAAAATCTGACCTTTAGTATATGCAGGATTTGAGCACATATGGCCAATGGAGGAGCATCCACAGTGTCTGAGCTCGTAAGTGCAGAGCATGTTGGATTTCGCATGCATCTGCATGCTCCAGTGTTTTGCAACCCTTTTAATGAAGAATTTTTTCCTAATATCTAACCTAAACCTCCCCGGCACAACTTAAGTCCATTTCCTCTTGTCCTATCACCTGGTACTTGGGAGAAAAGACCAATCCCCACCTTGCTACAGCCTCCTTTAAGGTACCTGTAGAGAGCGATAAGGTCGTCCCTAAGCCTCCCCTTCTCCAGGCTAAACAACCCCAGCTCCCTCAGCTGTTCCTCGTAAGACTTGTTCTCCAGACCCCTCACCAGCTTCGTTGCCCTTCTTTGGACACGCTCCAGCACCTCCATGTCCTTCCTGTAGTGAGGGGCCCAAAACTGAACACAGGACTCGAGGTGCGGCCTGACCAGAACCAAGTACAGGGGGACAATCACTTCCCTAGTTCTGCTGGCCACACTGTTCCTGATACAAGCCAGGATGCTGTTGGCCTTCTTGGCCACCTGAGCACACTGCTGGCTCATATTCAGATGGCTATCAACCAATACTCCCAGGTCCTTCTCTGCCAGGCAGCTTTCCAGCCACTCATCTCCCAGCCTGTAGCGCTGCTTGGGGTTGTTGTGCCCCAAGTGCAGGCCCCAGCACTTGGCCTTGTTGAGCTTCATACAGTTGGCATCAGCCCATCGGTCCAGCCTATCCAGATCCTTCTGTAGACCCCTCCTGCCCTCAAGCAGATCAACACATGCGCCTAACTTGGTGTTGTCTGCAAACCTACTGAGGGTGCACTCAATCCCCTCATCCAGATCATCGATAAAGATATTGAAGAGAACTGGCCCTAATACTGAGCCCTGGGGGACACCACTAGTGACCGGCCTCCAACTGGATTTAACTCCATTCACCACGACTCTTTGGGCCAAGCCACCCAGCCAGTTTTTAACCCAAAGAAGCGTACGGCAGTCCAAGCCATGATCAGCCAGTTTCTTCAGGAGAATGCTGTGGGAAACGGTGTCAAAAGCCTTACTGAAGTCAAGGCAGACCACACCCACAACCTTTCCCTTGTCCACTAAGCACATCACTTTGTCATAGAAGGAGATCAGGTTTGTCAAGCAGGACCTGTCTTTCATAAACCCATGCTGACTGGGCCTGATCTCCTGGTTGCCCTGCAAGTGCCGCATGATGGCACTCAAGATGAGCTGCTCCATGAGCTTCCCCGCCACCAAAGTCAGACTGACAGGCCTATAGTTTCCCAGGTCCTCCCTCTTCTTCCTTCTTGTAGAATCACTTTTGTGATTTCTAACCCATCAATGTCCCTTGTGCCTTTGCTGCCACGTGGCTCTCCATCCCCTACCTCTGCTGGGAAAACAGACCAATGTACCTTGCTAGCACACTATCCCATAACCATTGTCTGGCCCCTGGTCTAAGGAGTTCAGTGCAGAAATAGTGGAAGATTTGTTAAAAATGCTTCTCTTTCATAACGAATGCCCATACTGAGTCAACACTAACTCATAATACCTGCATATCTATTTTTTTTTTCAGGTCAGTTTAGGGTCCATTCCACTAACAATGTTGTCATCGCAGCTGTTGGAGAAGATGTCATCCTGCCTTGCTACCTCTCCGCCCCTAGCATCCCTGTCAGCCTCACTGTCCAATGGATCCTTGTTAGATCTCTGAAGAGAATAGAAATGATAACTTTCAGTGGAAAAAGTGGGATGGAGAGGCAAGCAAAGATGTATGAGGGCCGAACTGCATTTTTTACAAACCAGGTGAGGAAAGGAAACCTCTCTTTGAAGCTAAGGAACATCCAAGTCTCTGACAAAGGGACATACAGCTGCAGGGTTGCCTATTCCAACTGGTATGGGGAGACCTACATGGAACTGGATGTGACAGGTCAGTGCCTGAGTATCGTTGTTGTAAGAAAAAGTAATCTCTCCATGGCATGAAAGGTGAATTCTAGAAAAAGCTGTTGCCTTCCTGTCAAGATGTTTCCTTTAATTTCAACAGGGATAGGAAAATAAATTGACTGGAACATTAATTCAGGCAGTAGGCTTAGTGCTCATGTGAAATGCAGCAAGATTTTGAAAACTGATCAAATGAATGTGACAAAGAAAATATTTCAGGCAGGATGGTTGGACAGCTAAGCTATGAATTGGGTTATTCCAGCTGCTTTTATCTTCTTCTTAGGAGTGCATGTGGAAAACAATAAAGAAAAAGAATAATTTATCCCTAGGGAAGGGCAAAGCCAGACAGGGTTTATGGACATCAATGCCTGGGTGAGTTGTCTAGTGGAGGATTCATCTGACATTTAAATACAATTTCATACATTATAATCAGTAGAGATATAACCAATAAAATCAGTGGAGACAAAGAAGGATTAATCTCATCCTAAACAAGGGTGAGATTTGGCTACAGTTACTATACCTAAATTTAAGCAAACAATGTCCAGGATCCCATGGTATCTGATAGAACACTAGTCAATACAGACAGTTGCTGTTCAGTGCTCTTCCCTCAAGTTCTGTTTAGATTACTGGAAAGTAGACACCTATGAGGCATTTCAGTTACCCATAGATAAAGCTATACCTCTAATGCCACTTCAGGTGTTTTATGGGATGGAGACTTATTCAGGGGCTAGCAGCTATGACGCTAGGTTTGAAACACTCCATAGAAGTGCTTATCTCTGTCTTTCCAAAGCATTCCAATCTCCTAACCATATAAATGTATTTCCCTTGTGTTTTGACAGCTCCATATAGAAGCCTTCCTTTGAAATCTCCTGTTATTGGAGTAATTGGAAGAGATATTCTTTTGCCATGTCTGTTCTCCTTCACTAATTTTACTGGAAATTTTACAGTGCAGTGGACTCTGCTTCACTCTTCTGAATTAATCCACAAGGTTTTCTTTAATGGTAGCATCATGGCAGAAATAAGAGGTGGGAGGTATAAGGGCCGAACAGAACTGTCTTCTGTTGAATTAAACCATGGGAACTTGTCCCTGCTGCTGAGAAATGTCATGTATACTGACAAAGGGGAATACATCTGCAGCCTGGCCTCTGAAAGCTGGTATGATGAAACTGTGGTGGAGCTGGATGTGACAGGTCAGTGAAATGTTTTCTGAGTTCATGTCAACTGTGTCTTGCACGTGTGAGGGACCTTTGAAGGGCTAGACCTTAGGGGAACACCACTAGAACTGCTAGGAGCAGAATAGTTAAAAAAAAAAAAAAAGAAAACAAATTTCTATTTAGATAAAATACAAAAATACCCCCAACTGTTCAGTGCCACTAAAACTGCTAGGAGCAGAATAGTTAAAAAAAAAAAAAAAGAAAACAAAATTCTATTTAGATACAATACACAAATACCCCCAACTGTTCAGTGCCACTAGAACTGCTAGGAGCAGAATAGTTAGAAAAAAAAAAAAAGAAAACAAAATTCTATTTAGATACAATACACAAATACCCCCAACTGTTCAGTGCCTACAAGACATCCATGAAGACTGATTGCAGAGTAGATTTATATGTCATTTGTCTGCTACTCAGAACTGAAATATGTCTGGTCTGATCAGCCTTGTTTCACTGCATATCTCAGCTGCTCAGGCTCAATACTGCTGCAATCTGCTCTGTTGCACAGCATAGGCATACCTTGTGTCCATATTTTGAGCCAGCTCATCATCCCTATCTTGTAAAACTCAGACATCTCTAAGGGCTGCAGCCTGAAATCCTCCAGTTTTTAGAGGTCACTTTGGGAAGAAAATCCTCTCCCCAGACTGAGTGACTTGAATGTCCTCTCCAGCCTCCTTGAACAGCTGTGTATGTTGACAGCCTCTGAATGTTGCTGTCTTCAAACAGGTCAGTTCCACATCCTTCCTCCGAACAACCCAGTCATCAGCTTCATTGGGGAAGATGTCATTCTGCCTTGCTGTTTGTCACTCAAAGTTTTCCCCAGGAGCATCACAGTTCAGTGGACTGCTCTCCAGCCTTTCAGGAGACCGAAGGAGATCTCCTATAATGAGGCAGTCAAAGACAACTGGCTAGAGGAGCGAAACTGGGGAGGCACAGAGCTCTTTCTCAGCCAGTGGAGCACAGGCAACCTGTCCCTAAAACTGAAGAATGTCCAGGCCCCTGACAAAGGGAGATATATTTGCAGTGTAACAGCAGGAAAATGGCACGACCAGGTGGCTGTTGAACTGGAAGTGACAGGTCAGTGTCATCTCTTCTTTCATCAGGAGTGCAAGGGTTGGTAGGGAATAGTACAGTTGGAATGGGGTGTGAGTGGGAAAAGGCGTCGCTCTAAGAAGCTGTTTATAGTTACACACTTTTAGGCAAGAGTGCTGCTGTGACATGGTCAAGGAGAACAATGAACTCTGCCTGTTCAGAGCTACATTGCCCTTAGTTACACATTGGTTGAGAATGATAGCTGTGAATAGCATGAGGATACTAACATGGAGGAGTAGGAAGGCCAGGATGCTTAACAATCTATAGTAGTCTTGCAGTAAGAGCATGCCTGTAGGCAGTTTCCATGAACCAGCTGTCAGGAAGGACAAATTTAGTTAAATGACCTGATTACCTGAAGATTTATACACTTTCCAAAGAGGAATGTTGCTACATGGTATTGGCCAAGATACAAAACCATATATTTGATTGGCAAGGGAAAGGGATGACTGAAGTCTCTGTGACCAGAATCCAATTCCTGACACTAGTCAAAGCCTTACAGGGTCTCAATGTCACTTTTCTTGTAGTAATATGTTTGTGTTGTCAGAACCTGAAACTTTTCTAAGCATGAAATAAGTGAATTCCGCATACATCTTTATGTATTCCTCAGGATCACTGTGGCTTGATATGTCTCATTTTATATTTCATATGCAGCTGCTATTCCAAGCCTTCTCACTCCCACATATGTTTTTGGAGCTGTTGGAAATGATGTGCTCTTGGACTGCAGGCTGCCAGCCATTGGCATTCTGGCAAATACGTCTATTACATGGCTTCTTTCCAGACCCTCAGAACTGATACAAATCATGTCCTACAATGGAAGCACTGGGAAAAGGGTTCAAAACAAAAGGTATTGGGGTCAAAAGAGGGTTCTCAAATGGGTAGTGAGCAAAGGGATCTTTTCTTTACTGCTAGAAGACATCCAAGTCCCTGATGCTGGAATTTATATTTGTCTGGTTTCTTCTCAGGAAAGTCAAAGTGAGCAAGCCTTTGAACTGGATGTGATATGAAATTGTCTTTTGTGACCACTACTTGTTTCTTCTTGCCCAAATAAGGTCTCATGTTTCATGTCTGCAAAGAATAGATGTAAATGCTGTTGCTCACTTCTGTCTGACCTCTAGGTAGCCTCAGATGTAACAGTTACACTCCCATTTGTTTCCCATGGATACTGTTATTGCCTTCTTTGGAATACCAAGTTATTCCTTATCATTAAATACTTTAAGAGGGATCTTAACTAAGATCAGCACTTTGCTGTTCTAAGTGTTGATTGCAGCTTAGTACATCCTGGTTTTCTTTTCCAAGCAAACATTGCTAAGACCATATTCCTTCAGCTTTCATAGATTCAAATGTACAAGAGAAGCACCCCCAAATTGGGCTATGTGACAACCTCCATTTTCATGTGACTGCCACCATCATGATGGTTCCAGGAGAGGACCACTGAATAGCAAAAAAAGTTCTGAAAAGTAGAGAACAGCTGAGACCACAAACAAATATCAGACAGGAGAAAAAGAGCCTAGAGGAGTGAAAGATTTTTTTTTTTTTAGGGATACCTGCAAAGTGAATCAACCTAGAAATTCTCTGCACAAACTCAGACATCTATACCCTGAGCTGAATAAAAAGTATCCACATCAACAGCAAACCATACCTGAGCACAGTCAACAAGGATGTTCACTGGAAGGTCTGTTTAGGTTAACTTTGTGGGTGGTGACTGCACTAAGTCATTCATTATTTTCATTGCATATGATTATGACTGTGGGCAGAGCTGAATTGGTCAGCAAAGTCATGGGAACCCCTGTCAACAAGGCTAAGTAGCTCATCTATGATTTGTGGCTTCTCCATTTCCAGTATCTCTGTTCACTCAACTATCTCATGAATATTTTTCATTGAAATATCTGTATGTAGAAGAGAGGGACAGGATTTTTTTTTTTTTTTTATATGCTTCTAAAGAGAAAAAGGACTTTCCAAGGGACAGCTGTTACTGTTAAGTTAGTTTCTTGTTCTGAATGACCCCTTGGAGACGCCTATTTGTAGACCAAACATTCAGGAACTGAGGAAGATTGGTTTTATCAGGCCATGGTAAGGCTGTTATATCCCTCTCAGGATGCTGTGTCCCTCTGTTGTGTACCTAGGACTCACTTGCTTCTAGAGGATGAAAAACTACCCATGACATCCCATGATCTTTTTCTGTGTTCTCTAAGACTTCAGTGGACTCAACTTATGATTAAAGTTTAAATATTTTATTATCTAAACTAACAGTTTTAGGCTACAGAAACTGTTGCATTGTTGATATCTACAAGTTTTATTTTGTTTCTCATATGCTGTTAAGTAATTTATTAATTCCTTAATAACACATAGCAGCAATATGAAGTTGGAAAGCTGCTTTAAGACATGGCTCTTAACTAGTAAACTAATTTACAGACATTGAATGATAACGTGCAGTTTTGCTGGTGTTTTTCTTGTTTGTCTGCATGCTTGTCATAAGAAAGGCTGGACATGGTGGCTCAGCTGCAGAAGAAGTAGCTTAAATCAATGTCCAGCTAAGGATTTAAGTACTTTGAAACAAGGCATCCATTTTATGCAACCACATATAACACAAACCTGAACTTATCTGGAATAGAAGCTGCAAATGAGATAAGGCACCACAAACCACCTCTAATACAATAATTTGATGCCTCCATTTAGGCAGACAACACCAGTTGGGAATCACTCTCTACTCTCAATTGATTGTGTTGAGTACGAACAGATTTTAACTGCCTGAAAATAGCTATATACAGATATTTCAGATGTCCAAAAGAACTGAAAATGCCTATACAGGCCTGACATATGATACAGGACCAATGGGAGATCTCTCCACTTCTGTTGTGGTAGCTGGAGGCCAGCCAGATAGCACCTACAAAACCACCAAATACCTCATGAAGGCTTACTATAATGGCAGTTTGGAGCACTCACAGAGATTAGCTGCTAGTTCAGTACAGGCCGTAAGCAACTTCGTCCTTCTTTGTGCAAGGGACTGGACTAGAGAGCTCCAGAGATCTCTTCCAACATAAATTACTCTGTGACTACATTCGTTGGGTAGCTTTGCTTTTACTGGGATCTGGCCCACTATATTTGCTGTGTCTGAGGTGGATTTAAAATATATTGTCAAAGGAAAAAGAGCAGTGTAACTTGTCATTGCAAAGGACTGCATCACCAGAGAAATCACAGGTTATCATTGTAAATCTTAAATGTAAATAAGATTCTAGAAAGGATCTTGGAAACTATGGAGCTCCCACCCCAATAACATTGTGGAGTTTATGATAAAGAATAGGAAATGAGAGCTATTCTCATAACTGAAGTGTTGAACGAAGACTTAAGATTACCTGGGCTATCAGGCTTACTTTTCCTCTGTCTGTTACTCTACAGATTTGGAGTGATCTTTGTTGATTCAAGGGCACTAGAATGTTCCTCAGATAACGGTATGCTCATTGGCCACCTGGATTTTATTGTTCAACGGGTATTTTTGGTGTTAAAATGTAGCTTTGTTCAGTAAGAACAGATGTACAAGATTATTTCAGCTAAAATCAGATTTGCAGAAAACAATTGACAGAGGGATGTGAAAGGACATGGGTTATAAGAACTGAAATTATTTTCAGAAAAAGACTCAACAGACATTGTTTTTGAGGTAAACATATGTGTCAAACTGTAGCATGGGACAGCTCTCTTCTGCCCATATGCTGTAATTATTGGATAAAATGCATACAGCAAAAGGGAAAAAAGGGAATTATTTTGAGCTAAGGTGTTAAACTATGCATAATGTAGAATATGATCAAGCATGTATAACACTTAAATTACTATTAAGCTTTAAATTTGTCTAGGAGAATGTTATGATTAGCTTTTTCATTTCACAACAAAATTACCATACTTAAATAGTTCTTCTTATCTGAACAAATTTTTTTTGTGTGTGAGTTTTTAAAGAATGGATACAATTCTTCCAAGAATGCACAGTCTTTGAAAGTGAACATCACAGACATGTCAGTTACATTGAAAAAGGCCAAAAGTTTCTCCTCATAATTAAGGTAAACTCCAGTTTTCCTGGGAATGAACATAGAAAATTCAATTACTAGAGCTCAAAAAGATAGGAATTACTCAAGTGCCTAACATTTCAACTAGTCACAGAGAATAGAATGAGCTCTCCATTTTCATCACATGGGAGTTGAATCCATGACTAGATTTCTCCAAAAATACTAGTTATGTGAAGATTTCATGAATCTAGCTAACATGGCAAGTTCACAAATTCAAGGTTATTCTGTTGTTTCTGAATACAAGACAACATAAAACAGCTGAGATGACATGACAATCAAATGGTGTATTTCCTCAGTTGAGCCCATTGGCCATCCTGTTCAGGGTCTCCCTTTCATCAGTTTTAGTGTTCCCTGTAGCTGAATATCTGTCCAAAACCAAGGTCTGGATTTCATCTGGTAAATTCAGAGTTGCTTTCCTCCTTTATAAAGAAATTTCTAAAACGGATTGATCCACCTGCTCTTTTCACTTAAGAAGAAACAGAGGAAGCACATCACTGTGTTTTTCCTTTCCCATTCCTCTCCAAAATAAGCAGTCTTCACGTGAACTGGGTAACGACAGCAAGCTTCCTCCCCGCCATGCATACAAAAACCCCTGCAAAAAAAGTGTAAGGCATTCTCCTTACATGGAAAACAAAACAAAACAAAACAAAACAAAACATAACAAACCAAAAAACAAAGCCAAACTCCCCTCTTCCCTAAAACACAACACAACACAAAACAAAACAAAGCAAAAACTACAACAACAAAACAACAACAACAAAAAAAAAATAAAAAGAAAAAAATAACCAACACCAAGTCCTTTCTTACCTAAAGTTCTGTTTCTCTTTGTTTCTTCCTCTGACCAATACACTTCTTTCATCTGTGACACTGGCAGCTTCGCTTTCAGAGGCTTGTCAAACTCCTGTTGCTCACTTCTGTTATTGAGGCCAAAGCCAAGTTTCACCAATGTTTCATGGGTCTTTCCTATTCTTTGAGAAGTTGTTTGATCAAAGTGGTTCCACCTCTGAGTTACCATTTCATGCTGGGACACACTACTTCAGAAAGAGTGATTTTGTGGTTCTTCTGATTCCTGCACTATGGAAAGCTTCATCTGAGTTATTCACCTGCACCTATTTTAAAGTGCACGAAAAGAAGTGGGCCTCTCTTTGGTGCATATCATCTTACCATTAAGTAGGTGCCTGAAAGAGAAGAGTTAAATCTTGTCTTAGTAGTGTCCATTTCTGTCCCATGACCCTGATGGGGACATGAATAGTTAACTCTGAAGTACAAAACTTGGTAAAATAAATCCTCTTCTACACTCCTACTAACAGGCTCACTTTGTTAAAGCTATGATACCCAAATCACTCGGGTGGTGGTTGCAAGATATATCCAGATGCTGACTGGAGAGATACACTTGCAGCTAGATTAATCTCAGTTAATCTTAGGGGGGATTCAGCTGGCAAATTATAACTGGTCCAGTAAAAAATGGCTGCGTGCAAGTTCAAGGGGTCATTTCAAAAGCAAGACCTGTAATTGTTGGTGTTGAATGCATATAACTACATGTGAGCTGGATTTCTATACTCTTATTAGAGACCCTGGAGAAAACTAGCCATACATTTGGGGGAATCAGTAGGGTGATTCATCTGAGGGAATGCAGGTGTTACATTTAGGATGAGACAAACTACTGTCTGGTATCCATTGCGTGCATCTCTATATTCGTGATGAACTAATTAAGTATTAGCTTCCATAGGTACAGACAAATAGGTGTAAATTAGGGCCTTAGGAGAAGTAGCAAAAGAAAAGCAGTGCCACTGACTACAAGATCATGCCTCTAGTGCAAGGTAAGACATCCCTCCCTGGTCACAGATCAGCTAAGGTGGACAACTCCACTACTGATGGAGATTACAAGCCTTCTCTCTGCATGGCAGCAGATTCTGGATTACAATGGCGGCTGTCACTCATCTCCTAAGTATGGGGGTGAGTAAAACTCAGCTCCTGCCTATCCCAGAGTTGGACACTCTGAAAGAGTAAGGCAAAGGATCTGAGCTTTTGTACTTCATGTGTTTGCAGGCATCCAACAGGAGGAAGGCTCCTATTGAGATAAATAAAGCATTTAGAATGGGGCCCTACACCAAAACACCTGCAGAATATAAAGGGATGAATCCATAATTTTTGATTGCTGACAGGAGTCAAATTCAAGGAGTGTGTCCTCTGTGACACTTACCTTTGTCTTCCCAAAATTCCATCTGTTTTTGAACTGTCACTGCCTGGTCATCAGTACTGACTTCAGGTTTTTAACACATAAAAGAAATATATTATTATTTTCATAGAATCATAGAATGCCCTGAGTTGGAAGGGTCCCACAAAGATCATTGAGTCCAACTCCTGGCTCCACACAGGACTACCAAAAATCAAACTATATGTCTGAGAGCATTGTCCAAATGCTGCTTGAATTCCAGCAGGCTTGGTGCTGTGACCACTTCCCTGAATAGCCTGTTCCTGTGCCCAACCACCCTCTCAGTGAAGAAACTTTTCTTAATATCCAACTTGAACCTCCCTTGTAACAGCTGCATGCCATTCCCTCAGGCCCTATCATTGGCCACCAGAGAGAAAAGATCCAGGCTTCCCTCTCCACTACCCTCGTGAGGAAGCTGTAGACTGCCATGAGGTCACCCCTCAGTCTCCTTCACTCTAGGCTGAACAAACCAAATGACTTCAGCCACTCCTCATACATCTTGCCCTCTAGACCCTTCACTATCTTTGTTGCCCTCCTTTGGACATTCTCTAATAGTTCTACATCCTTCTTATCTTATCTTATCTTATCTTTATCCTTCTTACATAGTGGCATGCATTCACTAGATATTTGGGGGAACTTTTAACATTTGTATTTATTTTGCATTGATGACATGAATGATTATTTTGGAGAAGTTCTCTAGAATACTTTCAATGTTCCATAGTCCTGGAAATTACTGAAAATGTGAATTTCCTGCATCCCTTAGCTGAGTCTTCATAATGCTATTGGAAGACATTTCTGTTTCACTGGTGAATGTACCTAGTTGCCTCTGTAACCAGGAAAGTAAGAATGAGAGCTTGGAGAAAAATGTTTGGAGATCTGCCAAGGTAGAATAGCTAACTAAGTCAAGTACACTCTCTCAGTGTTTCAGGGGAAACCTGCTACATGGGAAGCAAAGAAGGAGGTATTTATGAATACCAGGCAATGCTATTCCTTCCTAATTGTGACCGGAAAGTAGGATCACATGAGAGGCTGCCAGGAAAGGCAAAGTGTCCGAGAAAAGATAGGGAGGAATCTCTGCAAAGCACTAGAACAATGCAACATTATGTGCAAGGAAATGGGCAGGTGTAGGAGACAGAGTGGGGCAATCCTGACTGATCTCAGATGGAAAAAGAAAACATGTGGGAGGTAGAATCAGGGGCAAGCAGCCCGAGAAGAATAAGCAAGCACTATGCACATTTGCATGAATAAAAAGAAGAAGAACACTGCTTGTCCAGGTCAGAAGTAGTGAGGGAGGTGAAGGGCATCAGGAAAGACCAATGAAAGCTTGGTCCTGCTGTTGAAGGGTGAGAGTGAACTAAAGGTGACAGGCGGCATGGGAAGGGTTGAAGGACTCAGTGTCCTCCTTCCCATGGTCTTCACTGGCAAAAGCTGCTTTCACACATCCCTGATCTCCACACAGATGACTGGGAGAACAGAAATGTCTTACTCATTTACAAGTCCCTGGAAGTTTACAGAGGAAATCCTTCTGGAAGCCATTTCCAAGCACATGGAGAACAAGAAGGTGATTGCAAATAGCCAACACGGTCAACTTGTACCTGAAACACCTGATTGCATTCTAGGATCACAAGAGTGATTACAGGGACAGGAGAAGAGCAGGGACATTATATATCTTGACTTTAGGGGACTCACACAACAAATGTATACCTGGGGAATTACTAATGCAACTTTGATCAAGGTACATTAGTAGCTCAATGCACAAGTTCACTTAATAAAACAAGATACCTTCTGCACTTTATAAGGTTTCTATTCACTCAGGATACAGGAAGATATTATTTATTTCTGGTGAGATTTGGACAAAGATAAAAACTGTTTTTTTTTTTGTCTTTTTTATTCTTATTTTTTATTTTTAAATGTTTTATCCTTCTGTTTCTTTCATAGTTGAAACACTTGCAGAAAGAAATTTCTGAGTGTCTAATGTCACTTTGTGAAATACAGTGAAAATTTCTTGCAAAATTCAAGGGCAGGACATTCAGGTCTCTTAGACTCTGTATGAAAAGAGCAAAACAATAGATGCAAGATGTTATGCTTCATTAGGTATGTATATCTGATTTTGATAGAGGTTATCATCATATGATACTGTGCTATGATAATGAAAATTAACAGAGGTGTTATGTGCTGTCAGGAAAAAATGAATTTAGACTTTCCTAAAATTAGTTGTCCCCATTTAGAGCATACCGAAAAGCTGTGTATGCCTGCTCCAACTTTCCTCATTGGAGTTCTAAATTAGATTCTCAGCAGAATCCAAAGTGTAATTTCATGTCATCTCACAAGAGACATACATTTGGGTACAGAAATCACACCCCAAACTCAGAGCTCACCCATTCCATTTGTCTTGTTCCTTCTCTCGGTGAAGGAAAATGGATACTGACAGACATTTGTTAAATGCCATCCTTTCTAGGCACTTCCTTCAAGATAGAATAAACTAGTCTAAGCAGGCTTTCTCCATCTATTGTAGCTAACATGTTTAGACTTGACTGAGATGAATGCCACCCTCTTGTCCTGCAGCATAGCTGACCTCAACGGACAGCTCAATCTCAACATTAAGTTCTCTTGAGATTTCTGGGAATTTTTTCAACCATGTTTGCGTGATCAGAATTACAAGAAGTACTGGTAGAGTCATTTTAATAAATGAAGCAAGCTATTCTGTTTACCAGCTCCCAAATAGCTTACACTGTTGTGCTGTTTCCTCACATGCTGACCACATTTATCTGCTTAACAATTCTTTGAATCTAACACATAGTCATTAAGATATGCCAGAGAAAAACTCACCAGGAAACCTTAATTAAGTGAACAGAAGAAAAACATATAGAAGTAACCCTACCCCAACAGTGATCATTGCCAGCTTCAGTTCTGCTGCTTGGTATTGGATTACAGGCAGCCTGAATTGCTGTGGACTTCAGCCTCAATAGCTGGTAATGAGCCTCATAAAAAGCACCCCTGGAAGTTAAAGGACAGCCATTCAAACACAGTGCAGGAGATTTCTGGACTGTGTGGAGGACATTTTGTTGACTAGTATTTGACCATCTGACCAGAGGAGGTACTCTAACTGGATTTCAGAATTAAGAATATTTCTAAGATTGCATCTGGAGTACAATGACCAAACTGGGACAACCCCCAACCCCCGACACCCACCCACCCTTATTCCCCTAGTGAAAGACATGGGCAAACAAGAGTGAGTTTAGCAGAAGGCAGCCAGCCAATAACAACTGAAGGAACTGACATTCTCCAAGGTCAGGTCGTTTGGGACTGCACACAGATTAGTGACAACCCTCCAGTCTAAACTTCTCTTGTGGAGCAGCCCTACTCTCCCTGAAATTCAGGGATGTTTTCAGAGCTTACAGTGGGGGCAGGTAACGTATGAGTTCCAGTGCACCTCAGTGATGCTGGGACTAGAGTGCAAGCATGCAAGATATTGTCCCCATTACTTGGTTCTTTGCTGTGGAAATGAAACCTGCCTCAGGTGGGAAAGGGAGGAGACAGCTCTGCTGGGAAGTGTTTTATCTCTGCAGGGACCACTGGATGGGCAAATGGTATGAGGCAGACAGCTTACATGCCAGGGCAGAGGAAACACCCCAGGGTCTCCTGGACACTGAGACCCTCAGCCTCAGGGACAGCTTGGACAGGGCCATAACTACTGTTGCTATTGGGGAAGTCAGGAGAAGGGGATTGTACTGGGTCTGGCCGGG
>VXAA01004878.1:784-23811 GCA_013399115.1 Anseranas semipalmata
GCCCGGGGCGAGCGGCCGGGCCGGGGCTCACCGGGGCTCTCTTGCAGGCCTGATCCACAAAGCGACGGTGAAGACGGTGAACGTGGAGCGGTCCTCCGTGTCCGTGGAGTGGTCCGAGGGCGGCACCATCAAGGGCAAGGAGGTGAGCCCGTCCCGGCCCTGCTTTCTGCTGAAGAACGCTCTCGTTCTTTATCTCCGAAAGCCAAGACAGGCTCTTGGCCTCTCAGAGCCAGCAGGCAGGATGCTGGGCTCCTCGCTCGCACTGCTGGCAGCTTTGAATGTCCCGAAGTCCCGGTTTTCCCAGCTCAGGGGTCATCTGTTGGCTTTTGGTGCCTCTAGCAATGGCCTTCAAACTTCCCTTAAGACTTCGTAGTTGTATGATAAATGTGGCATTGTGTGATACTTTGGCGTGTCTTATTTATTGCTTGTAGCCCAGTGTTAAAATACCAGTCTTGCTGGACTTGGAGGGATTTGTAACATTTACAAGACAGCCCTTGAAGTCTTAACTGTGATGCAGCTTCGTCCCACTTACTCTGGAACGCAATGTACTGAAAGGCCTCCAGCTGAGTTTTCAGTACCCTGTTCTTTGATTCTTTGCACCTTACTTTTCAGGGAACACTATTGCTTTCTTAAAGTTATTGAGGTATTGTTTTTTATTTACTTTTATTTTTATGTGTTGTTTTGCGAACTTTGTGCAGAGAAATGAGAGAAATATCTCAGAACAGATGGGGAACTAACCACGGTTTTGGGCTAGAGTCCAGGTAACAATGGCATTGTTGGATTTGAATCACTTTTCGCCAGCACTAGTCTGAAACATCCTAGTTAAATGTAGAAAGAAGGGCATGGGGCCCTGGTGGTGGAACCGCTGTGTTTCTGTGGCCCTATATGCTGCTTTTCTTTCAGGTCAGGTCAAATCTTCCCTACAGTGAGGATGTGATTATTAAGCTCGTATGTTAAGAGGGCTAATTCCAGAATCTTGACACTGATCTAAAATAAATACTGAGTGGGATGGTGAGGAGTCTGGGGTGCTTGAGGCTGTTGTGGCTGAAAGCCTGACACTTAACAAAATCTCCTTTGGTGACTGAGCAAATGCACTTTTCTTGCCAGCTTCTCTGGGAACACGTACTCTAGGGTTTAGTTAAAATCTTAAAGTTGCCATTGGCTGGTTCTTTGAAATTGGAGTTCATGCTGTTTGTGTGCATGCTATGTTTAAATATGCAAAATTTGCTGATGTAGATATAATTGTTGGGTAAATTGTGTTTATGAATTATGATAACAAATCTCTGAAGAGGCTGTTCAAAAAACAGCATTTCTTACACACTGTTGGTGTATGCTCTGCTGTCCAGATAAACTTGTTTCTGAGGTAATTCATTTTCTGATTAGATGTATACAGATTTCTTACAAATCAAGTTTTAAAGCTTATTTCTCATATGTTAGAATGTGGTTTCTCCAGGGGCTCATCTGATTGTTTTTGCTCTTTTCACGGACCCTTATTTTATCTAAGTAAATTAAAATTTAATTGAGAACTGGATAACTTCCCCGAGTGGTGAAGTCATCCAGTTATTATTATGAAGTTACTATTGCTTTCATGTTAGGTGAATTCCAGTGCAAGCAGTTGTGATACCAGAGTTATTTTTGCATATGCGTGCTTTCAAACTCTTCTGCAGGGTTAGGTTTGAAAAACTGAAATGAGAGACGGTGCCTTTTGTGCTCGTGCCTACCCTTGGCTGCTTGCCCCACTGTCGCTGCCCTGTGCCGGGTGCTGTAGAATGCTGTGGAGGCAGGATTATGACTTCACTGGAAGGTCAGGCAGGAGGTGGTAGCTGGTACTGGGTAAAATCACTTGCAATTGCCAGTGAAAATGCAGGTGAATTGACTTGTGGATTAAATGCTGAATCCTTCATTTCCCAAGGTCTAAGTAGCTCTTTGAAGTTTATTTCAGTAAGCGCAATCGCGCAGTAAACTCTTAATGCTCTCCTAGCACAGAAGTCACGGAGATTTACTAAGATTAGCTGTAAGAGATTAAAGCAGTTGATGCCAAATGTGCTTTGCCTATCTCTTCAGAAGTGTTCTATGGCACCTGAAGAGCTGCGTGGTGTTTGGCAGATGAGGGTAAATGGCATAACTAGCATGTTTCTTCTAGTGCCATTGGACATACGAGACTATTCAAATGGAATATGAACTATTGCCTTGCAACTTTAAGTTAAAAGCCAACTTTAACTTAATATTTGACAAGCACTGGGTTAGGTTTTTTGCCTGTACTGAAAATCAATGTTAAAAAAAATGTTGTAAGTAGTAGCAGCAATACCTTACCTTTTGCTCTTGCAGATTGAGATCGATGACGTGATAACAATAAATCCTGAGTTATCAGAAGAACTACCTACTGCAGATGTGAAAGAGAACCTTCCTTTGCAAGAGAATGTAACTGTACAGGTAAGTGCTTTAGTCTCTCTAAAGATACTAACATGTCAGCACATTTAAGATGAGGTCTTGTTATAAATAATACTTGTAAGACAAGTTTGAGACATCATACTCTGTGTTCTGTCTTTGGTCAGAAATCCTTGTTGTATTAATGTTGTTTTGTAGTGCTGTGCTAGGTGTTCACGGCTTACTCTGATGAATAACAGCACTCATTGTTTTCCAGAAACAGAAGCGTAGAACAACCCTTTCAAAAATTCCTGCTCCACGGGAAGGTGAGATAATATTTTTTTTTCCTCTGCAAAACAGTGGTGGTCTTCCATTGTAGCCATAATATTCCAGTTTAGTGCCTTATAAGGCTGCTTGTTCAGGCAATGCTAATAAGAGCATACCAGTTCATACCAATACTTTGGACTCCTGAGTGCAGAACTTCTGCCAACAAATTGCCCTCCTGTTCTTGTGAGCTCAGGTTTGTTGACACGTTGCCCTTTTCTGCAGCATTGCTGTAGTTATTCCTTGACACTGCTTTAAATGCCACTAGGAAGTTCCTGATGCAGTGAGGTTTAAAGTTTTGTATGGAGTTTTGCAAATGCCACAAACAACAAAAGGTAAGTGACAGTTATTAAGACAAAAAGGTGTCAAAATGAGAGTGGAAAGGGCAAGAAAGAAATAGCAGTGTCAAATGGGTGTCTCCTCTTCAAACAGTTCCCTTAGACAATAACTAGAGCTTTATTCCTGGAGACATTTCAGACTAGGCAGCCAAAACACTAGCTGGTGTGCCATAGCTCATTGATTTTGTGTCAGTACAATGTTTTGAGCAAAGCCAGAAGAGAAGATAGAGATGTAGAAGTGTGGGATTGATAAGGAATTGTTTTTCTTGAGGTGCTGGGAGTTAGGAAACTCCCATGTTTTCTACCTTTTTAGATTTTTAGTAGACACTTGTTTTTTGAGTTGCAAGAGACAGCATTACAGGTCTCTTTGTAATGTAGTCGAGTGATGCTGAGGTTGAATGGTTGCAGATTTAATAATTCTCTTAATGTACACAGCTGGCCAGAACTTGCACTTTTACATACTTTTTACGTGAGCTGTGAACGGCTGCATTTGTCTGGCCTTTTTGTTGTACATGCTGCAAGACAGGGAAACTGGTGTCAGAAGACAAAAGTACAAATCCCCTTGTATCTGAGAGGCAGGAGTAGTCCAAGAAGCTTAATACGTCAAAAGTTGTTCTGTACTAGAGCATGCTGATCTTCCTCAAATGCAGAGAACTCTCCATAGATTTTGTGAATTGGCAAGAAAAATGGAGTGGTAAAGTAATGATTGTCTCTAGACAGGTCTGTTAATGGAGCTGGATAGCCAGCTGGAAAAATAAAGGTGTTCTAATCTAGTCATTGACTGATGGAAAAATGTCCTCATAGAGGTCACTGCTTTCCTGAAGTATAGAATCTAATTGCATATCTGACATGCCTGTTGCCTTTGTTACTGGCACAGTCTTGTCCCTGAAGATGTGCTCAGAGTACAAGAGGGAAGCAGTGTCTTCAGTATTCATCAGATATTATCTATTATTGCAGTTACACCCCCACGAGTGTCAGGGAGTATGTGACCTGTTGCAAACTCTGCGCTGCACCAATTAAAAAGCTAATGTTGGCTTCAGGTTTCAGTTCTTAGACAAAACACATTAAAGAAGATCAGGAGGTGTCTGTCTCCATCTCATTCGGGGAAGTGAGAGAAGCAGAAGCAGTACTTCCAGAATGAATTGAGAAACAGATACTAAGTTCTCTGAGGCAGTAAGAATTTTGGAGCATTGTGTATATCCTCATGTACAAGAATTATTTGAATCAAACCCATTTAGATGCAGCAAATCCTTCAGTTAGTATGCCTGTCCTGGAGCACTCTCATTTATAGAAAGTGCTGTTGAGTTTGTGATGAGTTCAGGTGTCTGGACTTGTGTGACAAAAGGAAATGGATTGAAATACCGTCTCTGCGTATAATGAAATGGATTCTTTTTGTTCCTAAAGTTGGACCAGTGACACCTAATGTCTCTGCACCTGAGCAGAAGATTCCAGGTAAAAAGTTAACACAATGAGCACTGGATTTCATGGGCACAGTTGTAAGGAATTTGATCCAGAATTGAAATTAACCCTTGATGTGAAACAAATCTCATTTCCTTTGAAATCATAGTGATTAATTCTGGATAAATTCTTGTGACTGCTGGAGGTGAAGCAGTTCTAGCTTTCATGACACTTCTGTTTTTTTCATATCAGATTTGCTTTCTTTAGAAATCTGTTGAGGTGTATGTTCCTATCACTTACCCAGAAAGCTTTGCAAGTGACTTGTCTCAGTGAAAGAACTGTAACTTGGTATGTGACAATAGAGACTGCCTACAAAAAGGCCCTTTTTGAAGATTTACTGTTGCAATCATGTAGAGTCTTCTAGCTGAATTTAGTGTCATCAAGCTGCCACTCCACTGTGTACCACACACACCATCCGTGCTTGGATGTTGTGATGGTGGGCATGATCCAGCCTGTGACCAGTTTTCCCTTTTGGATGTGGAAGGCATAAGAAATAATTTATCCTGACTTTCCCTTAGAGCTTCCCCAGATAACTCACTCTGTAGTCTGTATAGCAAAATTAGTGGTACAGCCTTGGATTTCATACTGTCACCATCACAGTTAATTTGTAGCCCTGCAAGTGTGAAGCCTCAGAGGATTTCCCAGTTCCCTGAGTTGCAACTGCCTCCTTCCCAGGTATTAAGGTTCTGGAACTGCCATATTAGTGAATCCCTAGTGGTATCTGGAAAGAAATTCACTGAAGCTGCAAATCTGGAATGAACTGTTTGCTTTTCTGTAGTGGTCACTTTTCATCCACCTACCTTTCCAGCATTGCTTTATTCTATACTTTGGTAATGCATCAGAGATCTGAAAATGGTCCTTTTAATCACAACCTGCACTTCTGAGTACATGATTACTTGCAAATGTCGGAATGTCTGATGCATGATGCTGACCTTGAATTCCTTTTTCCAAAGCTATGCGTGGCCGTTCCAGGATGTCTGTCATCACAGAACCTCAGTGCAGCCTCCAGGAAAATGAGATGGGGGTGGATCCCTGCACTTCTACACAAACAAGAAATAATTCATCAGCTCATGGTGAGTGGAAAAAGAACCCAGCGAATTGTTAATAGGAAGCAACATGGTTTGTATTTATTTAGTTAGGTGAACTGCAAATTTAGGAGGAGGAGCAACCCTTACCCCTTCATATATTAAGCAAGAAAGAGGGAGGGTTCTGCCACTTTGTAATTATCTAGGGCTTCTGCCTGAAGGGGTTCTCAAAGGACTTTGGAAACAATGTTGTTGAAGAATGGTGTACTTTGTTAACAAGACAGCTGCAGCTGTGCTTGTGGGTGAACGTGGTATCTGCATACCAGCATAAAGTGGCATTCACGAGGCTAGAGTGGGAAGCAAAGTGCCTTAATACTGCTGACAACAGGCTCTAACTATACTGGTTGTAGTTTTACCTATACCAATTGAGTAAAGCAAGAACTTTAGCCTGCCTGAATTATGAATCTGTAGTTATTTATCTTTACCAGATCTACCCCACAAATAGCTGTGGGTATTCCTTGTGTATTAAGTTTTGCAAAGGCATTCAAATAAGAGGCTTGATATTAAGTTCTTGTCTAGTTGGCATGGCATTGATTTGCACCTTTTAATAAAAGTTGGCAATTGGTGAAGGATTAAAAAAATTATTTGCACCTAGGTTTTAGCTAGTTCTCTCTCCTGATCCAGAATTGAAGAATACCTGTGGTGTCTGAGCATTTGCAAATTACAAAACGTTCTTGACCTTTGGGTTCCAGTTATTGTCTTTGATCTGGCTTCTTTCTGCAGCTGGCCGAACCAGGACTACCAGGCTGAGCTGTGCTCCAGAACCCTCACTGACAAATGGAAATGGAAATTCAGAGGATCATCCACTTTCTGCTAGAATGAGCTCTTCAGTGAGCCCAGGTACCAGGGAGCAGTGGGTAAGAACTGGCTCACCAGTCAGCAGCGCATCACTGTAATTACTGCTTTGTACACTCCTATACTAATGCTTTGAAAGGGTGGCTTTGGCAGTAAGACTGAATATCTTGAGTATTTTTACTATAAATGTATAATTCTGTTATAGGAGTTACTCCTTACAAATGCTGCCCTTAGAGTGATGGTGTGGCATGCTAGCCAGCTTCTGTGGTAGGTAGATCTGCTTTGGGAAGGAAGTGCTGAAAAATTAACAACCATTCTTCTGAAGATGACTGTTTCCTGTACAAGTTAGACAAACTAGTCTGTCAGTAACCTTGAAATATTTGTAAAACATTGTGCTTAAAACATGGGGTGAAAATTTAAACCAAGGAAATATTTTCATTTTATCTAGTTCGCAGAAGATCTAACATTGTGAAAGAGATGGAGAAAATGAAAAACAGGAGAGAAGAAAAGAGAGCTCAAATTAGTGAAATCAGGACAAAACGTGCACAGGTGGAGTACTCTACACCACTAAGGAGAAATTCTATAAAATAGTATAACCCGGTAGTTAAAACTAAAACGTATTTTGGACAGACTTTGTTCTTAAATTTGTACTAAAGGATGGATTTCAGAATGTTCTGAATCGTGTGGCCTTTAAGTGAAGCATTTCTAACTGTGTATAGTTGGTTGTGTTCAGTGTGCTCTGGGGCTTTTTTTTTTTTTTTTGCTGTAACAGGTTAATTACCTTCATGTCTATGGTTTTTCATGCAGGAATTTGACAGCAGTTGTCCAAACTGGGAGTTTGCACGAATGATCAAGGAATTCAGAGCAACTTTAGACTGCCAGCCAATATCTATAACTGATCCAGTAAGTACATATTGAGGCCCCTGACTGCAGCACATAGATACTTTGAGTTCTTTATTTTGTACTGATGGTTTTACCATATGAGCAAATTAGTGCATCACTGCTCTTGGGAAATCCTCTGAGCATATTGTGATCCTGAGGGCACCCAGCGGTGAATGTAAGGTCGCTCACCTCTCCTATTTAGGGCTAAGCTGCCGTGTATTGCGTTGCATATGGCACTAGTGAAGAGCTTGCACTTTGAAAATTATCATGCAATGCTTTGTATCAGTATTTTTCAGAGCTTGTAAATGGCAGCGCCTATTTCATAGCAGTTTGGTTTGTTGTAGGTAGAGGTATGAATAAGTTAAAACAGACTAGTGCCCTATAACATAGTGTTATCATATGTAAGTTGTATGTTGAGTCAAATAATAATTTACCTGAATTTGACTCTAGTCGCAGTATTAATATCACAGCTTTTGCTGGACAGCTGGCCAAGAACTGAACATGTTATTGATCCTAAAACAGAATATTTGGGGCACTTTCTTTAGCATAGCAGCATTTCTGTGCAATATGTTGAGCATGCTACTCAAAGGTATATAGTTCATAGTGTTTCTTGTGCATTTGATGGACTTTAAGACTTACATTACTGCATGAGTGAGTCTCCGCCTGATCAGCAGCAGAGGAAACTAATCAGTGTGTAGAGAAGTCAATGTGAGGGAGCATGGAATCTTTCTCTGCAATACTCAGTAGGCGTAATTGGGAAATAATTACTCGTTTTCCTAATTTTCTTTTAGATAGAAGAACATAGGATTTGTGTCTGTGTTAGGAAGCGCCCTCTAAATAAACAAGGTGAGTGTTCTGACAAAACAGCTCTGACTTGGAGCAGTCTGACATTGCTTGTTCATGTTAAAACCGAGGGTCTTTTCCATCAACAGAACTTCTCAAAAAGGAATGTGATGTGATTACTGTTCCAAGCAAATGTGTCCTGCTGGTGCATGAGCCAAAGCAGAAAGTGGACCTAACAAAATACCTTGATACCCAAGCCTTCAGATTTGACTTTTCATTTGATGAATTCTCTTCTAATGAAATGGTATACAGGTAATGCTTTCTTCTCCTTTGAATGACTTTCAAGATAAAAGCACTGAGCTATGGCTAGATGACAGCATAGTTTAAAGAAACTGCTACCTGAAATAAATATGAAAATTCTTTTTGGAGAAAACCAAAGGATTGAAAAGTCTAAAGCTTAGTTTTGGCGTGGCCATGCTAACTACCTAAGGATTTGCTTTTATTTGCTTTTTTTAGGAAAACTGATAAAGCAGGATATGAACTGCTTGCCTTAACTGTCTTTTACCTTCTGAATATCCAGGTTCACTGCTAGGCCTCTTGTACAGACAATCTTTGAGGGTGGAAAGGCGACATGTTTTGCGTATGGCCAGACAGGCAGTGGCAAGACACATGTAAGTTTTTCTGCAAAGTATCAAATTTTCTAGCTTTATCTAAAGTATGTTAAAGTTCTTTGATGTTATAGGATTGTAAAAGGAGCTTGGATCTTGGCTTTATTGTGTTAAAAAGATAGTACTTTCAGTTGTTAATCCTCTTTTTCTGTAGTTTTAAGTATTTGTGGGTTTCCTCTGAAGTCGTGGGGAAAATCATGCTGAAATCACCCCACAGTTGGCTTTTTTTTTTTTTAAAGACTTAGAACCAAGGATATCCTGACATGTTAGTGACAGAGCCATAGCTATTTCTTGCCTCAAACTGCTGTTGCTGCCGAGCTCTGCAAAGTAGGGCTATTAGCCTACATCTGAGACAAAGGCTATTGTCTGTATTGTATTTTGAGTTTGGAGACATTCCAAAGACTTTAGTAGTTATGTAAGAATAAGCCTCTTGTTGCACATGAACACTTAAGTGATCTGGTATTGTGAAGTGGGCAAATTAATGTGTTCACTTTCTAACCACTCCTTCCAGCCCACCAGCTGCAGTTTCAAGAGAACAGGAGATTGTGCTTTCTGCCTCAAAGGTGTTATGTTCTACATTTTCAACAAAAATTGTTGAAACAATTGTTGAAACTGTCGTCTTTTTCCTTTTCTAGAAACTAAAGGGAAGGAAAATGGAAAATTCTCTTCTCTTACACTATGATAGTGGAGCCAAATCCACTGTCTTCTTGCTCTGCAAGAAGCCTTTATGTCAAACCAAGGAGATGTGGGCTGCACTAGGCTAGCTTACCAGTCTGAATAATCAGACAGGTGCTGTCATTCTAGTGTTAGAGGCAAATTTTAGGCTAGGATTTCCTATCACTATTATGTAGTCAACTGTAGATCTCTTCCAGTAATCCAGAAGGAAGTACTGTAAAAATTTGGATATAGGCTGCCTCCACTGCACTAAAATGGGCAGACAAACCTGCTCATCTGAGCATCATTACAGGAATACAACTGTGAGGCATTCAAATAATTTCTAATTACTTCCCCCTTCCTGATCCTAGGGTGCAGAAGTAGTGCAAGGACAATAGCTGCACCTTGAGACTGGAATGCTGCATATTAAACTATGGTAGATTGAGAATGTATCATGGGATTGAGTTGTGTTTTAAATAATTGATTCGGTTTCATATAAAAATGGTAAAGCAAGTCACTAAGATAGTCCCAGACTAAAATTCTGGGAGGATTAAAGGTATCTTTGTCAAAGGAGGTAAAGGCATTGTCTGGTGCAGAAGTTTGATGGGTTTTGATATCACATGTGAGTTTTTGCAAGTAGCAGTGAAATCTGTACTAAACTTATCTCCTAACAAATGAGTCTTTGTTCTGACCAGAGGCTATTTGGTTGCACTGCCAAGGCCATGCATCCTCCCCTAGGAGGAACAACTGCATTGAACTCCTATGGAGCAGCTAGCACTGAAGAGCCTTACAGGCATTTAGCCAACACTTTGCATTGTCCAAATCTTCTCTAAACTGACAGGGAAGCAGAAAACGAACTTTATCTTTAATTGTACTGTTGTAATCATCTTGCTGACATCAGACCATATACATGATAACTTCCTAGTATGTTCTCCGGGCTAAAATCAGGTAGCCTGACTTGCTTTTGTGCCGCATCTTACTTTTGATGGCCTTTTCTCTTCACAGACTATGGGTGGAGACTTTTCTGGGAGAGCACAGAATGCCTCGAAGGGCATATATGCTTTTGCATGTAAGTTGATTCTTCTTTAGATATGAAAATCAAATTTGTACATGCTTTTCTTAAATAGGTACAGTCTGTTTTTTGTATGGATACTTAAAATGTTTTTGGTAAAAGATACATAAGTTTTCATTAATAAGTGGTGGTGTTTGTTGCAGGAGGTAGGATTAATTTTTCAGTTTCACTAACTGTATTTTCCATCCAACAGCTAGCTTTCTAGATCTACCTGCTGTTTAACACTTGTCAGAAAATATTTGCTTTTGAGATGGGTGACATATTTTCTAATTTGATATTTGCTGGGCTGAACTACTTAATTTTGATTAATTCTGCTTTGCTTTCATCTCAGCCTAAGTATGGTGTTTGGAAATACCTGACTTGAATGCAACAGAACACTACCCATTTCTGATATAAAGCTTGTTATACAGAAAGCATAGGAATGTGATCTATTCTTCTTCCTTTAAGCATTAGATGCAAAAAAACAGCACATACAAAATGTTCTCAGAAGCAGGTGCTTCTAAGCCCCTCCTTGATATAATGCATAGAAAGCACCATGAACCCTGACCTCTTCTACTTTCCCTATAGAAAAACATATTGTGAAACTATCTGTGTAGCAAGGCAGTTGAAACAAGAGCAACATTTTGCTAGTCTCTGAAAATCAGTTATGACTGGCTCTGAAGGAAAGTCTGCTTTTCAGATCAAAGTGTGAAGTCTATTTATGAGAGGCTGCACTGGATTCAGTTAAAGGGTCAACTAATCTGGTATATTGTCATCAGCAGCAATGTTGATGCTCAGAAAGGTGTCTTCTAGGTTCTCCGCAGGAAGAGCTTCAAACAAATACTTGACTTTTGCAGGCCTGTCCAAAGCAATAGCAGATCCTAATGTTCTCCCAGACCAGCAAGGGGGACATTATTTGCTCATACTGATCTTACCGGGTCAGTAAGCATTGCTGTCTGCAGGTGATATTAGCAGTAGAAACTTCCATATCCTTGTGTTTTCAGTCCCTGGGTGATGATGATGAAACTGTTTTCCAGATGGTAGCACAGCACTAATTGTTCCACTAGCATTTGGTTAGGAGAGCTATCACTCAGCTGCCAGACACTGCATTATGGCTAAGCAATATTCAAAAGTAGTCCAAGTAGCAACTAGGACATGTTTTTTAAACTAGTCAGCTAAACTCCTGTCTTTCCTCACCAGCACAAGATGTCTTTCTTCTTCTAAGCCAGCCCAGGTACAGGAGTCAGGATCTGGAAGTCTACGTGACTTTCTTTGAAATATACAACGGAAAGGTAAGACTTCTTAAAAAATCCTGGCCTGACTTCTTTGGCTGCATGTTTGATAAGCACGTGAATGAAAGTTACTAGTTTCAGTAGTTATACATACTCTATTGTTCTTGGCATGATTGGAATTGAATTGGAAGACTATGTTAAATGGGCTGTTCCTATATAGCTCTCTATAAAGACAGCACAGACTACTTGCAAGGAGAGTTTGTTCAGATTTGCCTCAGTCTTGTTGCCTGAATATAGGTGTTTGATCTCTTGAATAAGAAGACAAAGCTTCGAGTCCTGGAGGATGGCAAGCAGCAGGTCCAGGTTGTTGGTCTGCAAGAGAGACAAGTCAGCTGTGCTGAAGATGTCATCAGAATGATTGAGATGGGCAGTGCATGCAGGTTTGATGCCTTAAAACAATAAGAAAACAGTCATGTTGTGTTGTACCTCTGTTTCTGCAAGAAATGTGATGTGTCTAGCCTGGTGCTTAGAGATTTTGAACAGGAGCCTGTTGTTCCCAGTAACAGGCAGGCGCTGATCCGCACCTCTACATGAAAACAAGAGGGTTACAGAATAAAGGGCTGGCAGGGATGGGTTTAGCCTTCCTTCCATGGTGGCCACATGTCCTCACATTCCTCCAGAAGAGGGAAACCACTCACCTGAGGAGATGGCTGCCCTGGTGCCACAGCTGAGCTGAGGAGTCTACCTGCTTCCTAGAAGTATCAGATAGTTTACAGGAACATAAGTAGCTCCCCGTGGGCTTGTGAGATCAGGGAAGAGCAGCTGGCATCAAGCTACACTTGCAAAAATACTTTGGCTTAACTGCAGGCCAGATGAGTTGTTCCAATAGCAGCAAAAATGCTGCATGTCATTTGGGGATCTTCTCTAAAGAATCCTTGAGAGGAGGTGCTGAGGGACAGCTGTAGGCTTGGCTGCTCATCTTGGCAGGCTGGCTGCAGGCTGCGGTTGGGGCATCTCTACCATTGTACTGGTGTGTCTTTAATCAGGGGCTAAATTCTGTATTAGCAAGTCTTACCTGTCTAATAAAGTGCAACTGTTATGGAAATATTACTTGGCAAATGGGAACTCCTTGTCTGCTGTATTACATTGCATGTGCAGATATGTGCATCCTGAAAGCTCATTTAGCACTCTGCTGTGCATGCTTTTTTGGCTGACATTTCAGCCAAGAGCTGTTTAACACTAGGCTCCTGCTTCCCTCAGCAATTTCTAAGGACATCCTCCTTCCCTCTTCTCCTAGGAGCAGGGATGTGGGTGGGACAGTAAACCTGCCAGCCCTCTCAGGGTATAAATGAGGTTTATGGTATATCAGACTCCAATCTCTTGCAGTGCCAGGGCAGGTGCAGAGGTTAACCACCAAGCCAGCTTGGCTGGAGAAAGGGATTTACCATGATTGTAATGTGCTAGCACAGCTAATGCTGTTTAGTGGAGGAAGCTTGGCTGAGCTTACTGTGTGATAGCAGATGCGATAGGAGAATGACATGTGGTCTGATCTGTGGCAGGAAGATGCTGTGCTGAAGGTATTTCTTCCAGCTTGAAACACACATAAGGTATCAGCAGTCAGAAAAATATTCTAGTGTAGGCGGGCTGAGTTGAGCCAGGGAGCTTGATATAAGAAATGATTCCACAATCCATGCAAACTTGAGGTATTAATGTGTGGTTAAGAAAATTAATTGAATGGCTGCAGGTCTAGTGTTGTTGGGACCTTTGAGTCTTCTGTGACACAGTTCTAACACTTGGTTCCATCTTTGCTGTAGGACATCTGGGCAAACTTTTGCAAATGCTAGCTCTTCACGGTCACATGCCTGTTTCCAAATCATACTACGCCGAAGAGGGAAGCTGCTTGGCAAATTTTCCTTGGTGGATCTGGCAGGAAATGAGAGGGGTGCAGACACATCTAGTGCTGATCGGCAGACACGAATGGAAGGTGCAGAAATCAATAAAAGTTTGCTGGCTTTGAAGGTGAGCTATAGCTCAGGGAACAAATGGTGTTAATAAACACATGGATACTGTTTAACTCTGGGGTTATCCTGGGGTTATCTGCTGTTTCTTTCCAGTGCAAGGGAGAAGAACAGTGAAAAGAATCCTAGTTTTGTATTTTAATAACCTGAAAACGATGTGTATACTTCCATTTACAATGTTTCCAGGAAGGCAGTGTAGTCTTGTCAGGTTGGATACTGGTACAGTCATTTCAAGCTTCATTCAAGTTGTGTTTTTTGCTTGTTTTTTGTAAATATATGGTGGATATACCAGGTACCCTGGAACAGTCAAATATGTGGAGTCTATTTAAAAGGCTATGAAGCATGTACAGAGCAAGGGAGATAACCATTCTCCAGCCTGTTGAGTTTACTAGCAGTTGGTGGCTGTAGCTTGCAGAGCCGTTTGAGAAGAGATGCAGATAATGCATTCACAAGACTTGTCTTTCCTTAGGAATGTATCCGAGCTTTAGGCCAGAACAAATCTCACACCCCTTTCCGGGAAAGCAAGCTGACCCAGGTGCTAAGAGATTCTTTCATAGGAACAAACTCAAGAACCTGTATGGTGAGTATGTGCACAGCATAGTTGAACCCACTCACTGCTTGTGAGCTCTGCAATTTGTCCAGATAACCGCATGCTCCTCTTCTAGGGGAAGGGGACTTTGCAGTCACAGAGCTTCAGTTGTCTGCAAAAAAAGTCATGCAGTTTTTCTCCTCAACTCACCCATGGCAACTGAGATCAACACGTGGTGAGCTCTGCTCCAGCCCCAGTGGGAACAGGGCAGCAGAAGTCACTTTCATGCAGTGGATCTACAGTAAAGCCTGGTGTGCTCTCAAAGGGCTTTGCTTGCTGTGGAGGTACAGCACCATAGGTGCACACAAAGCCAGTGGAAAGCTGCATACAGAGTCGCTGGCTTGTCCCACAGGAACCATAAAGAAAAACAGACTTGACAATGTCTTAACACTGACCCTTTTTCCTAACATGTCACAGCTGCCTGGTGAGATCTGCAGGGCCATTAACGTGAGCAAAGGCAGACGTGGGACTCACTGTGGCCTTCTGTTCTGTTTGCAGATAGCAATGATTTCTCCAGGCATGAGTTCGTGTGAGTACACCTTAAACACACTGAGATACGCTGACAGGTAACGGCCTTTCTGACATGGGGATTTTCCTCTTGTTGCAGAATGTGTTTTGGATGCTTTTATTCTGATCAAAAGTTCTCTTGTTGTCATTGCCTGTGATGGCAATTTGGAGGTTACATTTGCTGGGAGCAAATTATCTTAAAGCTGTCTTCAAACATTTCCCCCCCCCCCAAACACCTATGTTAACAGATTGCATAAAACCGTAACTGTCTCCTTTACTCAGAGGAGGAGTGTCTCATGCTAGACTTCTGACAGCCCTGCTTTTTGTAGGGAGTTTACCCTGTTAGCAGCATGTCCTGAATGGTTACATCCACACCCTTTACTTTTTGTAGTACTCTGTGCAGGGTCCCACCTGTGTGTGCTAAGAAAGTGTCCCTGACATGGCCCTACAGATGATGCAGAAGAACAGTAGGTGTTTTTGGTGGACTTTAATATGAGCTAATAGGGTATGACACTTCAGAGACTTTGGGTGAAATCTAAAGGACCTGGAGAACTCAGATACCTTGCAGCAAATGGTGGGAGTGTGGATTTTGAGTGCCCCATGGTTGGTCTTGGGCACCTGCAGGGCACACAAGAGTTGCAGGGACTGAGCCCCAAGTTTCCCTGGGGGTCTTGCTGAAACCTGGAAAACCTGTGCAGAGCAGTGAGTGCTTTTACATGCCTTTACACCTCTCTGGTGAGGTGACGAGCAAAAAAGGACAGGTAGAATCGATGGCTGCAGGGAGAGCAGTCTGTATTTTGAGTCTAAGCCCAACAGCTAAGGAAACAGCTAAGCATTTCCCTCTTTTACTAGGGTCAGTGGTATTTGAATTTTTGTTGCTGATGCTGTGTTGTGTGGCTCTGTGTGCTGCGGCTGCAGGGCCTGTGACTTTTGTCATATGTTAACAAGATGACATTCCCACACTTCAGATTTAGTAGCTTTCCTTCACTGGATTCACAAAAGGCTGCTTGGTCCTCTCCATTCTCTGCAAGGATGTCTGGCAATTCCAGTCATAAGCAGTCAGGAGCACACAGGTTTCCAGATTTGGTTCTGGATTGAAGCTTTTTTTCCTCTGGTGGACAGTCATTTCTAATCACCTGAAAGTACAGGACAGAATGCAACATCTGACTTATGATGTGCTTCAGTAAGATTCTAGTCTTGAGTTGGCAAGGCAAGTTCAAGTTATAAGACAGGGGGTATGTAGGCTGAAACTTGCTGGAAATACGAAGCTGATACTAGTACCTGGAATGAAGTACCTAGCTGATGCCTGACATCTACCTCTAGCTCCATGTCATCAGACATTTTTATCCTTATAGGCCTATTCTGGCACTGAGCATCTTTCCTTGGGAGGAGGTGAGGGGAAGGAGGGTGTCAGCCTTATTCCTTTTCTTTCCATACTAAGTCCTCTTAGTTGGTCATGACAGACCGAGCTGACATGCGGAAGATAGCCTCTGTGTGTGAAAGGCTTTGCTGGCAATTAGTATTGTGTACTTGAACACTTCTCTCCAGGAGAGGTCATAGATTGATATGGCTAGACTGGACACAGAGACAAACATCCCTCAGCTTTCCTTTCCACAGTCCTTTGGAGTTTCTGCCTATGTGAGCTTGTTCTGGGTGTGGTAATGTGGATTTTTGTACGAAGTCAAATGCTTTTTGCTGAGCACTGATTGATTGCAGTAGCTGTTTTGTGATGCTGTAGCTCAGAAATTGCTGAAAGAGATTGAGTGGCAAATGTTCTTGTTGCAGAGTAAAAGAGCTCAGTCCTCATAATGGAGGTGGTGAAACACAGAATCACATGGAGATTGAGAATGAGGAAACAGAGACCAGTGGAGAAGGCTCAGGTCTTCAACACAATGTATGTGTGGGCAGTGGGCTGAACAGATCTTGAAGCTGGAAAAAACTTGCTGTTCTTACTCGGGCTGTTTCTTGCAGCTCTCCAAGGATGAGGAGGAAGATCTCTCTCCCCACATGTTCAGTTTCCGTGAGGCTATGATTCAGATCAGTGAACGGGAGGAGAAGGTTGTAGAACAGCTCAGAGAACTGAGACAGGTATGTGGAAGAGGCAAGCCCAGCCCAAGCTGCCTTCTGCATGTTGATAGCAACTTGCCTTGTCTGAGCCAAGTGCTACCAGATAGGCTGTGGGCTGTAATGCAAGATGTTGTCAGTGCTGTTATCACTGACAGCTTTTTCCTGTGGTTTCCTGCCCAACTAGTTAAACTGGGGAATTCCAGTGCTTGTGGTCAGCCAGTCCCCCTCCCCTCCAGCTATCAATCTCTACTTGGTGCTAATGAGCACCAACTGATAATGATCTGTAGAAGCTCAGCTCTGTTGATTTGGTGTGCCAGATTCAAAGAAACTCACTGAATTTCCAGAAAGTCAATTTCTCTTCTTGGTCATTCTTGTAAATACAGAAAATGACAACTGAACTTGACTACCTCTTGGGAATCACAGAGCAACCAGACTATGATCTCGAGACCTTTGTGAGCAGAGCTAAGTACTTCGTAGAGGAGAGCTCAAGAAATTTCCTTAGTGTCAGAGGTATGTTAATGCTTCTTGAGATGGTGCCTACTCTGGAGTTTATGAATAGCACTGTCACTAATCCTTTTTTTTTTTTTTTTTCCCCCTCCAAAGATCTGCAGTAACACCAGCTTATCTGGGGTAGTGGTGGTGTTGACCACACAGTCCTTTGGCATAGTTTATAGTTCTGATCACTTTCCTAGGTGATCACAGGGTCAGACCTGAAATTCCTTTTGTCTGCACTTTTCAAAGTAAAATTTTGGCTAGTGCCTTCCACTTTTTCAATGCCATATAAAACTGCCCTCTCAAGAATAATGCTATACCCATAAGATGAGTTGAAGTCTGTTTTACTGGTTAGTTATGTAGTTTACCTTTTGCCTTGCCCAAAAAACAGTGACTTGAGAAATAGATCCCAATGCCATGTCCTAGGCATTCATAGGAGTATGTCTACTGTTTCCACTTCTGTTTTCATGGATATCAGGCCTTAATACCTATCCACAGTACAACTGAAGAGCTTTGTGGGACCAGGCAGGATCTGATGTTGGCTGAGCAGTTCTTGCCCAGTTCACTTGCCTCTGTGGCCCTTGCAGAGGGCAGCAGCTGAGCTGCTGAGAGGAACAGCTGGGCTGGAGAATTCAGCTCTCAGGTCAGTCCCCCTGCCAATCCTGTCTTCCTTTACAGAAACGTTGGATGCCTTGGTGGTCGCCATGCAACTGGAGGAGCAAGCCAGCAAGCAGATACGCAAGCAGAGGCCTCAGTAAATACAGCAAAACCTGGTTCACAAGCAGTCTTCTGTATGTCTTGCATGTTTGTCGGTGGTTTGTGTAACCCCTATTTCAAATGCAGTAGGGTGTCTGCAGGTCAGGTGTGCCTGAGGGCAGCGAACATGGCAGCCTCTCTCTCTTCATGGCCTGGTATCAGGGTACTCTGCAGAGACTCTGCTAGAAATAACCCCTGCAAGGTTTGGGGAGGGGAGGCCTGAGAGTCTGCTAGATATGTCAAACATCTAGTCCTTTGTTAGTGACTATGGTCTCCTCTAATAGAACTAGATACACATGTATAATTTTCTGGTGTACATATAACTTTTGGTTCCAGATGTGCTTGAAACATTGGAAAACTTTGCAAGTTTGTCTTTTCTAGGAAGAAAATGGACTACATGTAATTGTAAAAAATCAGTATTTTAAGAAGTTTGCTTGATAAATAAATGTTCCTGTATTTAATTAACTTCTATCTTATAAAATATATTTCTTGCTGATTTTGCTGAAATCTAACAGTCCATAAAGACTGGCTGGTGTTGTAGAGAGAGGCTGATTTCTTGGATGAAGTTTCTTTTTAAAGTCTTTACACTTGTAATGTTTGCATAAAAATCATTTAAAATAAACGTTTTCTTAATTGAGATCCTGCTGGGTAGAACTTGCCTAGCTGGGGGGAAGCCTCTAAACCAGTCTCGTGCCCTTCAGCACAGCTCAACAGGTAGTGAGTGGCTCTGCTCTTTTGGTAGCTGGAAAAAGGTAGCCCCAGGCTGTTACTTCACAGGTGTCTTTCATGGGCCTATATGGGAAATGGTTAATGTGCCACATAAAATAACATGCTCAGCAGCTCTCCAAAATCTGTATTTGAGGGCAGAAGAGTAAAGCTGGCTACTGGTTCAGCTGCAGCAATAGCCCCAGTGCTGTCATAGCCCCTGTATGGAGCCTGGGTCCAGATGGTCCCGTACAACCTGTTTTTTGGGAAGGAGTGGGCAGATGACCAGGGTAGGGGGGAGGTCAGACAGAGGAGGTACATGATGCTGCCTCGTGTCTCCTCTTTGTTCAGTTCACTCCAGGGTTTGTCTCAGAAAGGACAAAACAGGCCTGTGAACTCCAATGCCAGGATGCAGATATATAAACATCAGATTACGCAGGGAACCATCTACCGTTACTCCCTTTTCCCCTTGACCCCAGCCCTGGTCTCCTTCTGGGCTGCCTTCTCCCTCTGAAAGTAAAGGGAGTAATTTGTGATAGATGTTAGTGTAAGGTGGGAGTGTGACTAGAGAATTGGCCTTTAAGTGACTGTGATCCCAGCTTTGCACACACCTTCTGCAGCCTGCTTCCTTGCCATATCTTTGCAGATGTCCACTATATTGCAGGCCAGCTCTTCAGCCTGGGCTGGATCCATTTTTGTGTACCAGGTCTCAGGACTGTCCTGGAAGAGGCAGCAGTATTTTTCAGATGACTTGCAGCACCCGGGCTCTTCCTGCATCATACTGTATATTCCACCCCAAGAGCTAGAGTTAAGAGGGACCTGGTCTGGAGGAGCTCAAGTCACCTCTTGCCTCGTTCTGACACAGAGTTCCCACTGTCACAGAAGTAGCAGGAATGTGAGATCCCTCCTTGCTCTCTCCTGGGGATAAGTCAGAGCAACTATCTTCCTGAACACAGCTTGAAGGTGAACACTTCTCAAAGGGGGGTTTGGTTCATTTCTGGACTCTTAAGATGGAATTTTTTTTGTAAAAAGTCCAGTCTCTACACCATGCAAAACAGATTGAGCTCCTAGGGACGTTAATAAAACCTGTAAGAAAGGCTTGCTTACCATAAAAAGCTGGAACAGTGTGTCCCCTACTGCCTTCCTTACATGCTCCTCCACAAAGGGAAACGTACAGACAAAATACTGCAACAGAACAGAAAGCTGGTGTGTAGGGAGAAGGGATGTGTGTGTAAAGAAGATGGAGCTGCATGTATGATGTGGCTCCAGATAACCTCTGTGTTATGTGCCAGTGACTCCCTGAGCTATCTCCTTTAGCTTCAGTGCTAATAACAGCACTCCATGAACAAACCAGGAGTGAACTTGTGGGTCCCAGCTCAAGCCTTACCTTGTTCACATCTGCTGTCTCCCAGTGCCAGCTCATTGCCAAGAGGAGGGAGGGTGTTTGCAGTGTAGTAGTTACCAGGGAATTCATCCTGCTGTGCTGTCTGTGCCTGCTCAGATGAACGGTGCACTGACCCTCTGCATTCCCAGGTAGGTTTGTAAACCCCTTTTCACCCCGAGTAGCCTGATTCTCAGTTGTCTGTCATTTGGCCCCTTTCTATCTACTGACAGCATGGTCCTTCCTCTTCCCAGCCATCACCTGTGACTGTTAGACAGACAGAGCTGTGCTGAGGCAGCCAAAGCTCTTTATGCAGCATCAGCAGGACAAAATATCCTGCTTATAATTCTGTGCCAGTGTCTAGCTCCAGGCAAACTGCCTTGTTTAGCCCATTAGCTCTGTTTGTGCTTGCTACTCATGGCAAGCTGGTGGGTAGAACAGACGTGTGAGGGCCAACATTGGCTTCTCAGCACCCTCTTTGTTGTGGCTGGCAGGAGGGAGGCAGACAGGACAGGAAGTACAGCTACTTGCTGAAGGAAGTGCCACTCCTGCCTTTGTCAATAAGCCTGTGTGTGCTGTGCTCAGAAAAAAAAAAAAACACAGTGAAGGGAGCCTTTCTGCTCAAGTGCTCTGGGAAGAGACCCAATGCTGCGATGGCCTCCACTATATGCCGTCACACTCACCTTCAGGGAGATGCTGCCATGTCTCTGGCTGGGTGCATGATCCAGGTTCCCCACAGCAACCATCAGGCCGTGCACCACTTCCAGCTGGATCAGCTCTTCAGCCACTTCTGCTGACTCCTTGGCTAATATGCTGCAATAAGATAGGCCATCAGCCCCTACCCTGTACAGCGTAAAGGACATGCAAGAAATTCAGTCTGGCCCTCTTGGTGCAGACTTGCTGTGACCCCAAAGGAAAAATGACATGTTCCTTTTTCTACCCTGCCCTAGAGACAACAATGGACAGGAGACAGGAAAAAAATCTCAAAATAAACATTTGGCTGCACACGGATCATTTAACATGTGTTCTTGCTGAAAACCAGGACCAGGACTCAAAGTGGAAATACCACCAATGTTATTGCTTCTGTGAGCATGACCCTGGAAGACACTCCAGTGTGTCTCTGTACCAACTAAGCTCATCTGCCTTTGCAGTAAAAGTGTTTTTTTTTCCCTGTCATCTGCTTTTGCAGAAAAAGTGTTCTTATAGCACTATCTTGTGGACAGTGCAAGAAATTCACAGTGAATGCACAAACAGCTGAATTTAAGGATTCTGCAGTCAATCATAGGCACCAGATTCTTCCATTGGGCAGCTGATGTTAAATAATGTCTTTCATTGCTCACTGTGGCTCCCAGCTACATGGAAAATACAGTGGTCTTGAGCATAAAGCACCCTTCAGCCCTGTGCTGTGGCAGGACACACACTTTGTGTCCAGGCCCAGACATAAAGGGGCCACTGTGACAGCACACAGGGCCAGAGCTGAAGGGATTCCACATCTCCCTACAAAAAAAAAAAAAGTAAAGCCCACTCCAGTGTCAGTAGCGGGGAGGGTCTGAGCACTACCTTCACGCAGCAGCTCTGCCCCATTCCTGAATGCATCCCCAAACAACCTAGAACAGGGCTTGGCAGAGCTGGGGTGTGTGGACAGAGAGCAGTGCCAGCGGGGAATGCTCCCTGGAGGAACACGTCCCAGTCCATTCCTATTCAAAGGAAGATGCTTCTCTAAGGTCCCTTTCCTGCTCCTGTGGGTTTTGCTCCAAAGTTTCTTACCCAATGGCTTTTGCAGCAGCTGCCTGTTGAATATACGCCAGCATCGGCTCCCTCAGGCACAGTGCGTTTGGGTCTGCATGAGGAACATTAGGAAAGTGAGAATGAGGCTTTGAAACATTTCTGAGACATGAGAAGGGAGGGGAGGTGGTAACACGAAAAGAGGATTTTGTCTCAGGGAACCCCTGCGGCTGTGTACCATCCGCACACCCTGCACGGATCTGTGTGCACAGTGCCCACAGACACAGTTCACTGAGCGGGGCCGCTGCAGCGGGCTCTGAGTGAGGGGCTGGAATTGTTTCTCGTCCTCGCCCAGCAGCCACAGATCTCAGCGGCTCTCTGAAGGCCTGCGTGCTAGCACCAGCGCTCTGCAGGCAAAGACTGGCTCAAGCAGCCCCAACCCAGGCGGCCCTTGCTGCCGTGCCCCTTGCCTCAGGGAACAGCCTCCCCTGCAGAGGCAGCACAGCGGCCGAGCCCCGCAGAAGCAGGGAGACCCTAGACAGAAACACCCCCTCGGTAGCCCCAGCAGGCCGCAGGCAGCTGTGCATTAAGGTGCCCTGATCGGCTCTTTTACCTTTGGCGGTCTCGTTGCAGATGGCAAACGCTTTCTTCCCGGGTGGCGTCAGTAGGGCCACCAGGCCCATCAGCAGGGCTGGCCGGACGCGATGGGCCATGAGGGCCTGCAGCAGCTGGGTGGCTAGAGAGGAGGGGACCGGCGGTCACCACCCCCCTGCACGGTGACTGCGCGCAGCGCCCCGGCACCGGGCTTGGAGCTGCTGCTGGGGCCGGAGCGCTGCACAGCCCAGGGGGCCCGGGGAGTGCTCGCTGCGGTGGGGACCAGCACCCACCCACACGGAGACCGCTGGATTGCAACGCCTTTAACGATCAACCCTCACAGAATTCTATTTTTTCAACCAGATAAGGGGTAGCTCCACCGAAATGGAGCCTCAAAAAATTCCACGACACTCGTGCTTGTTCCTCTCCACGGAAATCTTTAGTAAAAGGCGAAAGATTTATGCGATCTGAAGAGAAACCAAAGCATGCCCGCTTACTGCCCCGGCCCCACGCCCTCCCCGGCCCGCCGCCCCCGAGGACACGGCGACACCCGGCT
>VXAA01004878.1:38712-97825 GCA_013399115.1 Anseranas semipalmata
GGTGGCACTGCCCGCCCCGCATCCCCCGGCCCCTTCCCATGAACTTGGGGCCCCCCCTTCCCCTCCTCTCCGCAGCCACGGCAGGGCGGGGGGGGTGAGGGGGGGCACGGCATCCTTTGGTCACCCTCCCAAACCCATCGGGGCTCGGGCAGCCCCTGCCCTCCCTGGGTGATGAATGAGCTGACAATAGGGTATTGATAAGGAATTAACCTTGAGCCCTTCTCGCTTCAGTGTCAATAGAGCAGGAGCCAAGTACACACGTTTGATTGGAAATCTGTGCTCGGCCCCTGCTGCCTCTGCGCCCATCGATGTGCGGGGGAGCCGCGCTGCTGCCCCCAGCCCCGGGGAGGACAAGGGGGGGCGATGCGAAGCCCCCCGGCCGCTGGGACGGGGGTGCCCGGGGTCCCTCCTGGCTCCCGCTGCGCCCCAGCCCCGTGCGCGGGGGCCGGGTACCGGGGCCCCCCGAAGGGCCTGGGCCAGTCCTGTCCTGGCCGCCACTCCGAGCAGTTTGTTTAATTAAGTGTTTTGCCTAATGGGATTGCCTCATTTCCATAACAAACTGGCGGGCTGTCATTAGGTGGGCTCCCTCATTCATTACTGTTAATTAGATATGGATCCCCCAGAAGGCGGCGCGGGGTGATGAACGAGGCCCCTGACACACGCTATTACACATTAGCATTTTCTCAATACATCCGATACATCACGGCCCTCCGCTTCCTAAAGATATTTTAAATAAAATATTAGCAGCCCGCTGCGGGGCGGGCGGTGGGGAGGGAGCGGGGGGGAGGCACCCGCCCCTCACCCTGGCCTCAGGCCTCCTCTGGGTGCAGAGAGTGGCCAAACCCACCCCATTGCCAAAGCAGATGGGAAGAGGACACTGCCAGCCTGGAGACCCCCAGAGCCCCATCCCAGGGGATGCAGCCATGGGTTGGGAGGTTGGAACCACCCCCCCCCTCCCCGACCCGTCTGCAAAATGTTTGTACACCAAAAGCATTGGCGCCAGCCCCATGGCAAGGGTGGGGGGTGACCTCCCCCCCCTCATCCCCCTATCCCTGCTGCCAGGGTAACCCTACACCGCGCTGGTGGTCCCTAATGCAGGACATATAGATCTGTTGGGGCTGGGCGCCTCCTGCCCGTCCCACCCCCCCAGCAGCTGGGGAGGGGGCGGCCAAATAATGCAGCTGCCGAGACTTCATTATAGGGGGGGACCCCGCCCCGCCATATGCCCTTTGCCCTGCCCTCCTGGCCCTATTTGGGGGACAAGCTGGGGGCCCAGCCATGATGGGGCAGAGATGTGGCACTGCAGGGGAATGCCAGGGCCCCAAAAGGGCTGGGTGGGGGGGGTCCCACCCCGGCATCCCCCTGCATCCATCCCTCGGGTCCTGCACCCCAAAAAGGGTCAGGGCACCCCTTTGGGGCTTCCTTCCCCTGCAGAGCTGTTACCAGCACATCCCGGGGTTCTCCTCTCAAACCACTCGCCTGCGAAGGGAAAGACAAGAGAGCACGGCGGGCGCGCCCGAGAAGATTTATACTTGTTTAATTAATGTCAAATGTAGTTTACAAACGGGAGTGACAAGTACCTCTTTGTATAATATACACCGACACACAATCATCGACACACCGGAATATCGCTTTGTGCAACTGGGATTCTTTGGGCAAAGATAGTAAGTAACTCCGATCTTGTTTTTTTTTTTTTTTAAATGGTTTAAACTTGTTACAGAAGAGGGGAAGCGGTGGGTGCCTGATACAAAATGAGATGCCTCCCCCCATCCTTCCCCCCTCAGCCCCCCCTTGAAAACAGGGGATGGCTTTACAATTAAAAAAAAGAAAAACAAAATAAAAAAAAAAAAAGAAAAAAAAACAGGAAAAAAAACAAAGAAACAATGACTAGTTACATATGGTTTTACACATACGTACAGAGAGCACACGGCGGGTCCACAACATCCACCAGAAACCCTGCCTCCAAGGAAGGGCCAGGCGGGGGGCCCTGCCCTCTCCCCCCCTTCCAGCCCCTCAGACCAGCCCACTGCACCCAAATTCCTTCCCAATACCCAGGCACCGCAGCCCAGCCGTACCCCAGCACCATTTTTCTCCACTTCACAGCCCCCAGTCACGCGTGCCTGTCTTTCCCCTGGGGGCTGCCCGGCAGCATCAACCCCGCACCGCAGCCCCTTCCCCAGCCCTCGGCACCCCCAGAAAGGCAGGGTCCCCCCGCCACGGCTCAGCGTCCTCCGGTCCCCCGAGGGGCTCCCCCGGCAGGGAAGGCCGGAGCTGCCCCCTGCCAGAGGCTGCCACGCTGCTGAGAGCGCGGAGACCTGGGAAACTCAGTTGGGAATTGTCGTTTTTTGCCAAGATGCTTATAAAATACGGCTCCTTCAATTTGCTTATTTTTGGGGGAGAAGCAGTGGGTGGGATCCTTCTGAGATCACTTAGGAGACGTTGAGGAAAACAGCTGCTCTGCAAAAAAAGCATCAAGCTCATGGCATGGAAGCGGCGGTGGGACCCCCGGGACATGCTGCCGCCCGAGCCGTGCCCTCTCCCTCCAGCAGTGCGGGGGTCCCAGCTCCCAGCTCCCCAGCCACTGGTCTGTGCTGGCTGACGCTTCACACCAGGACATCCAGCAAAGAGAACGCGCTGCGGTTGCCAGACCGCCTTAAAACGCCCCTTGCTCTGCCACGTTGTGCTGCCAGCATGGGAGCTGCTTGGGGAGACCCTGCGGGAGCAGGGGGAGACGAGCGTCCCCATCTCCCCGTCCTCCTGCTTTGGGGAGCTGGCGCCCCGCGGCTGCCCCACGGACCCCGCAGTGAGCCCGGGGAGCTGGGGCAGGGCTGCGCTGTGCGGGGCTGGGAGCAGTCTGCACAGCGGGCATGCGTTCACCTGGGGAAATGGCTCAACATCCGTTTCTTGGGTCCTGAAAATGAAAAATAAACAACGAAACAGGCCAGATGGCAGCTTTGGTTAAGGCTGAGGATATGGGTGATAGGGACAAGCATGAAGGACGGTGCGGAAGAAGCCGGGGCTGCGGGGAACCTCCGGCAGCATCTCTGCTTGCCACTGTCCTCTCACTCCGTGGGCGAGCCCTGGGCCTCGGGGTGCCTGTGGGGATGAGGAGCCAGGGCTGGCTTGGCTCTCTGCCCCAGCACCAAACCCTCTGCTGTGCTCTTCTGCAGGAGGCAGGCTCACGGGGAGCCCTGCGACGGCGTGCCCGTGGTCCTGCCCCGCGGCGCCTGCAGCGAGGGGAGCAGCTCCGGTGTCCTCGGCCAGCAAACGCTACCCGGAGAGGAGGAGGAAAGCAAAGCAAAGCCACGCCGGCGGCCCTGGAGGAGAAAGGGGGTTAAGCTGGAGCCTCGGGCAGGGACTCGCGGCCGGGAGAGAGGGCAGCGCTTCGCCAGGCTGCCCCGCTCCGCCTGCCCCTTCCCCACCTGGGGAAGGCAAAGGGGGCTGAGCCGGATCCCCCCACCCTGCCCTCTCCCCCGGCAAGGAGTTAAAAGCCGTGTCTTTCCGGGGATAATGACTCTATTATAAATAGCCCCATTAGCTACAACTAATGACAAAAATCCACCTCCTCTACTCCCCATAAGTTCTGTAAGTTATGGGCAATGCTACAGCCATTACTAAAAGCTGTTAACTTCATATCTGAATGAGGAAATATACACCACAGAACATTAAACCATTTATATTATATATATGTATATATATACTTTTTTTTAAACTAATGACTTTAATGCCAAAACTTTGCTGAACCAAGAAAAATATGGGTTTAATGTTCTCTGCTCATTTTTTTTCTTCTTTAAAAAAAATACAACCCAAAAAAAGAAAGGGAAACTTATTAGTATGTAATGTTTGAGTCTATCCCATTTATACACAACATTGTAAACATATATAATCTATATTACATGTGCTTCATTTCTGCCTGGGTGTGGTTTTTTTCTTTAAACCTTTTTTTTTTTTTATCACTAGAACACCACAAAAAAAAAAAAAAAAAAAAACAAACAAAACAGAACCAAACCAAAAACCAAACCAAAAAAAACAAAAACAAATTTTTTTCAAAGAACACAAGTTACAGGTTATTTAACATCTTTCTGTCAAGGGTCCCTTCCCCAGCCTCCTGGGGTCAGAGTGGTCACAACACAGTCCAAAGGAGGGCTCACGAGCCATCCGCGATGCAAAGCCAGCTCCAGGGAACGGGTGGATGGGGAATACTGGTTTTAAAAAAGGGGGCTTCACAACAAAGGGTTTGGTTTCGCCCGCTGCAGATGCTGAAGGAGGTCTCCACACGCGGGACCTGGGAGCCGAGGCTCCCCGCTGCTCCTGTATCCTCAAGTCCATGTCTGGAGTCTCTGGTTTTGTTTTGTTAAATTTTAAAACGTCTTTTTTTTTGTTGCCGTCGTTCTTCTCCCCCTTGGTGTGATGAGCTGAGCCGAGTAGCTGGGTCCCGCCCTCCCGCTGGGTCCTTCATAAGTAGATGCGCCGAAGGTCTCCAGGAGACGTGATGGTGTTACACTGGGGACAGAGCTTCTTGGCACCCTGCAACCAGCAGACAAGACAAACAGCGTGAGAGCGCGATACACCGCGGAGGACAGCACAAGCCACCCTACCCTCGGCCTGGGACGTCGGCGAGAGCAGCGCAGGAGCAGGGACAGCAAGGCCACCCCTCCCTGCAGGGCCGTGCCAGTTCAGGTCACCAAGCAGGCAGAAAACAAACCCAGGCAGAAGCACAGCTGTCAGGGGACAAATCGGTTCCGGTGAGGTCGCGCCACCCCTCTCAGGCCAGCACGCTGCGGGACTGCCTCTGCCGTCCTGAGAAAGCCCCAGAGCCACTGGCGTGGAGGAAACCCCCGTCCTGCGCTCACAGCAATGCTGCGGAGCCGAGTCTGTCCTGCCCAGGTGAACTGGAACCAGCAAACTCTGAGCCAGGGCGAGGTAACGGGAGGCTGACACGAGCGCTACGTGAAATAAAACAACGGCGCATGTGCCATCTGTCACCGAGCCTGACAGCAAGAGGGTGTTAACAAGCCTCAGAATCGGGGTCAACCGAAGCCAGTCATCATTAGATTGGCAGATGTGGCAGACAGTTGATGGGAAAAATGACAGAAAGATGTCTCTGCTGCGAGGCAGCCTCCCATCTACAGCACTGCCAGCGCAGGAAATTGGGATGCCCTGGCTTTCAACACCAACTGCAGCCCCAGCACGACCTCCTGCTGCCTGGGACTGAGCACAGGCCCTGCCAGAGCACCCGGGTCCCTCCAGCCGCTGACACCCAGCGCTCGGTGTGACAAGCGAGCTGACAGAGGAGCAACGCGCCATGCGAGAGCCTGCCAGCTTGCGCGGGGCTTGCAGACGGACATGAAGCTGTTCGGTGCAGTGATGCTGCGGATCTCCCTTTGCTGGGCTTGTTCCAGTACCTTGCAGGACACGGGCTCAGTGGCAGGGCCTCCACAACCTGCCACACTGCTTCAGTACTGCCACCCGCAGCTTGGGGACAGCCCTAGCAGAAGAGCTGGTGCTGCTGCTTACAAAAGGCAAGGTCCTTTAAAAAGGGTCCCCTCTGCTCTGTGACAACGCCTGCACAGCGAGCACATGGGCTTTCTCCCCTGGAAGCTCCCTGGACTATGGAGAATCCAGAGGAGAGAGTCCCAGGTAGGGAAAATTTACATGGGTGCACGTAGTTCACAGGGATGCAGCTCCAATGAGGTCAAGTCACGGTTGCTCTGCAGTCCTGAGTAGCACCAAAAAGCCCCTTCAGAGCAGCCTTGACCCAGCCCCTCCCTGCTCCCAGTGCACATTATCCCTGGCAGACACAGACTTCGCACGCTCACTACTCCCCCAGCTTTGCGCTTCTGAGCCATCAGGCCTCCCGTTTGATTCCCCTTGCCGCTATGACACGTGGGAGAGAAAAATCTAAAGATCTGCCCCTTCTCCCATGTTTAGTGCCACTGTGGGACAGGCTACACAGCAGCACTGCCATGGGGGGGCTCGCTAATTTGGACGCAAATGCAGTGGAAACATCATGTTTCAATTGAGCTCCATCTCAGGCCTGCATCACCATGCGGTTTCCTGGTCCTCAGAGGCGCCTGTTGCATCTGGTTGGCCTCCTGGCATCGTCTTTGTAGCTGGAGGGTCCCAGGGGAAGTGGCATGGAGGTGCTGAGGAATTCATTCACAGCATGTCGTCAAAGGGGCAGCGGTTGGCAGCTGCCCCATTCGAGCCTTCCTGTGTGCCCTGACAAGCAGAATTAAGTGTGCATGGGGACTTTAAGGTGTTCCAGATGTGACTGCACACATCTGTGTCCATGCTCTCCTTCCCAGAATGGGTACAGCTTATTGGCAAGCGGCAGCAAAGCAACTCACCAACTACCTGGAGCTTCTGCCTCTGGACAATGCACCAGAGAGAGGCACCTTCTGCAGGACCAGTCTCTTCCCAGGCTAACCTTGCTAGCACAGACTAAGCAGTTCAACATCGGAAATTTCAGAAGGACAGATTCCCTGGTAAGCCACCCTGCCCAGGTCTCTCTCTTCAGTGGCAAAGCAAGGTCAGGTACACGATTCCTTCATACCCCGGGGAAAGGGAAGATGGGTGGATTGATCCTGCCGGACCCCAGGCTCTCAGTCCTGGAGACGTGCTTTCTGCACAACATGCTGATGGCTTTGGGGGGACCCACTGTCCCCATCTAAGACTGAGAGCTACACATGGGCATTCGGGGGCAAGTTTTCAACCATGCCAGAAGGCAGGACCCAGCCACATGCAGCTTGACCCATTGCAGTAATTTCTGTAAAAGCTACTTGACCTGACCCCAGACTCATGTAGGACAACGGTGGATGTTTCACCTGCACGCAGGGCGGGCTCATCTTGAGCTCTGAAGCCTGGGTACATCAGAGGGAACAGCAGCCTGGCCTGACCGCCGCGCAGCTGACTGCATGTGGCACACTGAGGGCCAGGTCCCTGGGTCTCCTAGTACTTACGCTTGGTATTAAATAGTTCAAGCAAGAATAATGACTTTGGACCCTGGGGGAAACCTTTTACTTTTTTTCTTTTTTTTTTTTTTTTTAAATACAACTGTCATCCTCTGCACACATCAGCATTTGTGTTAAATTCAGAACTAAGTCCCGTTTTTCTCTTTTTAGATTGAAATTGCTTAGAACCCCGTGACTTACATCTAACTTTTCCGTGTAGGTGTACAACATTTATTGGCACTAGCATTTAAACTCTTCTTTCTTGTAGAGAGGTACATAAGCTTGTACACACACACATGCTGGCACTGGCACAATGAAAAAGCATTTGCTCCCCCACTGCTCACCTGCCAGCTGGGGTTACTAAACTTTTCCCTTGAAATAAAAATGCTGTGCAATAATAAGTCCCACCTGTCGGCCATTTCTTTCTTTCTTTTTTTTTTTTTTTTCCAGGTCCTTCTGCTCCTTTCATCATTGCTTCATGGAAAAGCCTTGATGTGTTATAGCTGCGTGTGCTAGAGTAAAGGCCACCTCAGCTTTTCCATTATAAACCCCAGTTTTGAGGGGTTTATAAAACTCTGCTGCAAGAAGTTTGCTCTGGGGCTGTTACAAAGCAAAGCAAAGGGGCTGGAACCAGGATGGAGTTTATTTTTTCTCCTCCTTTCTTAATTAAAATTTGGCAAGTGATTGATCCACAATACAGGCTAATCACTTGGGGTAGTAGTTTGAAAAATACATTAACGAGAGCCGAGATGTTGAGAAGTCATTAGGGCTCACACAGTGCCAGGAAGGATTGGGAGTATTTTGTCTTAAAGTTGCCTCTTAAAAAAAAATTGCGTGACGTGTGCTATAAATTGGCTAAAGCAACAAAACTCAAAAGGAAGGGCTTAGGCACTTCCTGCTGTCCTGTGGGCCTAAAAATGGGCAATTTCCAAGCAGAATGTGCTACCAGGCACAGAGAAGAAAGAAACGCACACATAGAGCAACTTCGCCTACACAACGCCATCATCAAGCCTGGGCGCAAAGCTCGCCTCTTTTATAGGAAGGAGAACCAAGGTAGAGAGATGACAGGAGGGGCCCAAACCAAGAGGCAGCTTCTGCCAGGAGAGGAACTGAACCCCAGGATCCAATTCTCAGTCAAGGCCCTTCTCCCCCCCATGCCTGCGAATGAAGCAGCAGCAGCTTCTCTGCAGCTGCTAATTCCCAGAGCAGCAGCCGTACATCACTGCTGTTGTGGGGTACCTCCAGCTGTAGGTACAGGGTTAAGGCAATCAGGAGAGCGTCCTTTTTCACAGAGCCTCCCCGAAGAATGGAACTCACTGCCACAGGTTGTTGGAGGCCAAAGCTGAATCAGGCCAATAAGGAACCAGACAACTTCATGGCAGACAGGAACACCATGAAGGATCAAGCACGGCTTCCTCTGTGCAGCTCAGGAAGTCCCCATGTTGCTGGAAGCACTAAGGAATCACCCACAAGGACTGCTCTCTATCCGCATCGTTTCTTACAAAAATACTCCAGCCCGCATGGGATACACGGTATTATAGCCTAGAAAAAGCTAAAAGGCTAAAAACGTAGTAGTGTAATCTACCAAAGATATAAATGTGTCAACTGCAGAGAATACGTGTCTATTGATGGATCCCCTGAAAGCACATTCCATGATGAAGAAGGCTTTTTAAAAGTGATTTTTTCCTGCTCTTGCAGTCGTCATTTTCAAATAAGCCCAAGACAGGCAAGTACAAGCCTGAGGTCAGCAAATGCACATAGGAAATGCTGGATCTGGCTGTACAGGCAATAGTGGAAAATCAGCAAACTGCACCTGCTCAAATAACCTGCCCTTTCAGCCCCTGCATGCCTGCACCCACTAACAGCTCCAGCCACTGACAAACAGCACTCTGACTTCACGCTTAATTCCACTTACTTCATAAGGAAGGATACCAGGGTTTGGGAGGTCACAGAATCACTGCTCAGAGGGACTTCAAGAAGTTACCAATCCATTCCCCTCGCAAGATCACCTCAACTTGAATTACTTTTGACAGACATGCATCAAACCTGTTCTCCCAAACCTCCAAGGACGGCGGCTCCAAACCTCCCCAAGGAAAGCACTGCAGCAGATTGCCAATCTTTACTGTCAGAACATTTTTCCCAGGAAAAGGAAAATATGAATCTTGCCCATGAGTAGCTGCAGGGTCCCTCTCAGTTAATGGGAAACGATAGAGAAGGGCAAAACCTCTTCCAGAGGGAGACTCATCCCACACACCTGGAAGCAGTCCAACAACCAGCCGAGAACAGGCACACACCTCGAGGACGGTCGGCGTTCAGGGAAATGAACCCTCCCTCCTGCCACACCATTTCCTCTCCTGCCTTGGAAGAACTTCCATGTTTTCAGGGGGTTCCAAAAGGGATCACAACAAAGTCACTCAAGGCTTGTGTCACAGTTTGTGCAAATGAAAGCGCTCTGCCTGCACACTGTGCTGTATGGCTGAATGAGAAACCATCATTGTGTTGAGTGCCACAGACAACCAGCCAGCAGGGAGCTGAGCGGTCTGGTGAGCTGCTCAGTGCACGTGGTGCACATGATGCACGTGGCACACCCGAAGCCTGTGTGGCCCCTGGACCACAGCCCTCAGGCACACCGGTTCTGCTCGCCGAGCAAGTGGAAGGAGAGAAAACCCCTTATTCATCGTGTCCTGCTGCTGGGTGAAGGCATGGTTCCTCCCTTTCTCCAAGGCCACCCTGAAGGGGGCTGCAAACATTTTCTATTAGCACTGACGCGCTTGCTAACTCAACAAGCACCACGATCTCTGTTCTCTTAAACCATCTCCAGGGCCCCTTTCTGCTGTGCAGGCCTGCGCTCTGCCACGACCCCAGCCTTTTCTTCATGTTAATCCAGCAGAGCAATAGGAGAGAGAGACGGAGTCTGCTCTGGTGGATGTTTCATCCCCGGGACTTGGAGCGGGTTTGATGCACTGAGCTCTAGTATAATGGTACCTAAGCTAGGGAGCCCAGCAGCCATTAGTGGAGTCTGTGGTTAAAAATGTCTCTCCCTTTCCCTTCGCAGCAGAACAGTAATAACCTGGGACTGGATGTCAAGAGCCAAACATCCAAAAATTGTTTTCAGAAAGCCTAAGCACTTTAAAGATCTCATCCTCATCAGTGCCCTTAGACACCACGGAAGTCAGAAGATACCAGAGATACTCAGATCATTGTAGTATTGTATCCTAGAAAATATTGAAACCCTGCTCTGTAGACAGATGTGAGCATCAAATTTCATCCCGTCTTCAACACGCCTACAGGTTTACAAGTGCTCCCAGGCACTCTGAGGCTTCAGTTCCGAGGCCATGCTCAATACACAGTTCTCTCTCACACAAACACACTCGTACTCTCATTTAGGATTAGGTCTCGGCTGCGCATATAAAACCCAGGCGCACAAGAGGAACGGGACGTTTCACCAGCAGGGATGGCAGGTCTCCAGAATGTTCAAAAGCGGCCGGAAGCCCAGCACTACCCACCCACCCCAACTCCTATTAACTCCAACAAATTGTTTATTGCACAACAGAAGAAAAATGTTGCCCCTCTCCCCCAGCCAAGTCTTTCAATGTGTGCTGCACGCGCAGGCTCCCTCCGAACCCCCTCCTACCCCCACTGGGGAGCCAGCTTTATACCCAGGGAAAGGTAACAGCAGCGATTATTACACACACTATCCCACAGCTCCTCGCTTGTTAAAAAAAACAAGAGTCTCTTTTGTGCCCGAAATAAAAGGAGATACCTTAATTAGAACAATGCAGGTTGGTGAGCATTAAACACTGAGCCCAGCTGCTGTATGCCATTAAATTCATAAAAAAGGAGGGGGGAAGGAGGGCAGTCTTAACGAGATTACACACATTGACTTTGATCAAGACACAAAAGCACCAAGGCGTTCCAGGGTTTTTATTGCTGTCTTCGGGCTACATTTTAATGGTTACATTAGAAACATGCGAACCCAGGCTGGGAGATTTTTTTGAGACGGGAAAAAGAGTGCAAGCATGCCTTGTGAAAAGGCCTGGTTTAATAAATTGGGGGCTGCAGGGAGAGGCTAGGACTGGGGAACACATGAGTAGCCACTTATTAATTGCTTCCCCTATGCAAGTGCCAAGTCCTAATACGATGTTGTGCTGGACTGTTCCCATCCCGCCTGACTGGTCGGCAGAAGAGCCGTGTGCGGTTAGCACAGAGCCAGCTCAATCCCCACCTTTCACAGGTACCTAGAGGGGAGTTGGCTTCCCCTCTGCAAGGGTAAATGCTGACCCCTTAGCACCTGGAGTGAGGTTTTCCACTTCTTAGGAGCAGCAGTGACCACTGTCTATGAAACAAAGGGGCCCGACTGAAGTTGGAATTAAGTCGCTGCTGAGCCTAAGAACAATCTGAAATTGGTGTGACAGATTTAAAACGTCACTTAAAGCTGCTGGGAAGAAGAGACAACAAAGGCTTTAGAAAAAAAGAAAACGAGAAAGAAATTAGTGTTTTATCCTCCGCTTGTAGCGCTGCAGAAGAACAAGATTACTCCTCACTTAGCAAAGGTGGCAGAGCACACATTCATCCAAACACCTCACAGCTACGTAGCCACATATGTGTCTTTTATAACATGCTGCTAAAATGTTTACAAAAGCTTGTATAATCTAAGTAGTGACGGGGTGTAGCTGAAGAGCTATAAAATACAGCCCAAGGGATAGCCAAGTTATTGAGTTGCTATTAGTACTCAAGCCCACAGGCACTTCACCATCCTGGTAACTTTTCTTGGACAAGACTTTTAATAGGCAGGATTTAAAGGAGCACGATCGGCTTAATCGTAATTCCAAGCGCACAACGTGTTCCATAAAGTAGATTTTGTAATGCCTTACAGGAACAGTTTTTAGGAGTGGCATTCCCTTACATTTTTTGCAACCCAACACTGTATCATCTTGCTAACAAGAGAACTAGAAAGCACAACTGACTATTTTCCACTCCCCAACCTGAGTGAAATGAAAGCCTGAAAATCAGCTGCACAGGGGAAATGAAAGGCTGATTATAAAGCCCCCGGTTTTAACAAAGGAAAGGAAAACACTTTATTTAATAACACCTTAAATTTCAACCTGATGTCCTTCAGCATGTGTATAAATTACTACTGCATCGGGTCACCTATTCAATGTTCAAGGTAATCCCCAATCTTCCAAACAGAATGGGATATGCTTGAAAACTGCACAGAGCTATTTCAAATAATCTGAAAAACACAGATTCATATTCATAAAAGCTCCTGTCGGTACTGTCTATCCTGAAGATGATCCCCTTTGCTTCAGGTGAATATTAGGTTTCCCAGAAGCTGCCCATTCCATGAAATCTCAGTGGATTTGGCCTCCATTCCCACAGCTTTACCTCTGCATGGATGCCTCACAGGGCATTGCTGTAAGGCAAGGTTGTCCCCAGCACAGAGCTCTTCCATGTCCCCATAGCAGCAGAGGAGCAAGCAATGAGCAGGACCGTACTTTGGTAACGATGACTCAGACAAAACTCACAGAAGTGAAAGCTGGGGGGGGTGTTAAATGGCAAAGACCGGGAAGTCCGCATGCACAGCACTCAAATTGTTTAGAATAAAGCAAAGGGCATCTTTCCCATGGTGATTTAAAACAAAGTACCCCAGAAGAGAGGGAGAAATCTGTAAGTCAATTAGAAAGTAGCCAAGAGCCTCACCAGAGTCCGCAGCCAGCATTCTTCACAGTGCACATGCCAGCACTGAATGGAAGTCAGGGGCATTGTGTAAGAGTCCTGAAGGAGAAGAAGCAAATTGGTTATTTCCACAGCAGGGATCTACTGATTCTTTGCTCCCAACCCCATCACAACACCTTTCTTTGTGGGTACAGCATCAGACTACAGACAATCTAATAGCATAGCAAGACAGCACAGGTCTGATCTTGGCCTACCACACGAGGTGTGAGGCAAAGGAGAAACAAAGCAGAATTAAGAGGCTCTTATGTTAACAAACTTCTGCTGACTTTGCATATAAGAACTGAGCAGAGATAGCAATGTTTGTGCAGCAGAGGCAGAAAGGCTCCTGCAGTCCATTTTACTGGCTTCCAAGAACTCCTGTTGGAAGCCCGTAATCCACTCAAGTGGTGACCTGGCTCAGCACAGTTATCACAAGAGCATCTGAAGTTGCTGTGGCCACCTGCCATTATTCCCATGAGAAAGGTCACCAGATCATATAAAAAACAGTAACAGGGTAAGATTAACCCTTATCACAACTCTCTACTCTGCAGCAACAGCTTAACTATATCCCAAGAACACTGCTGCTATTTCAGCAGACATGCACTCTCAAGTGTTTTCCATGATTGCTACTAAACCTCTGGAAATCAGCAGCAAACTGTTGTGCCTTCTGTGGGATGAGACATGAGAACTGCTAACCCCATACCTACAAGTCGTGAGTGGGAGAGACAGCACCATGCATCAAGCTGAAGTTGCAGAGGGAGCCCTCTGCCAAGCAGAATTTTCTCCTGCTATCAGCAGAATAAAAACCTAACAGGAGACACAAAGCTTTGCAAGTTCAGACCATCAGAGGGAGCTGCTGCCTTTCTTTAGGAAGGCCGCAGCATCACTACAGAGCAAGGACGACACCGACAACTTTTAAATACTCAGGCAACATTTCTGTTCTCAAATCATAGGGTGGGCCTCAGGTCATGGATTCTACTCTTTTATGTATATAAATATGCACGTGCAGAAAGAGAACACCAGTATCTGGGAGTTTCTATAGTTAGCCTGAAAGTCTTCCAAAGTCAGGGTATTCTTGCCTCTGATACAGATGGATGGCTACAAAAGCAACTGGAGCAATCTAATGTATATGGAAATTTTAATTGCTAAAGACCTTGCACCTACATTCAAAAGAAAAGAGAGATTCTTCCTGGCATATAGGGACGAAGGTGAGTTCTCCCGCCCCAAAAGAGAAAAAGGAGAAAAGCTTTTCCCCTCCTCAGCAAAGATAAGGCAAAGATACCAAAACATTTCTGATTCATTACCACAACTGGAGTGCTACTCACCATGCAAATGAGACATTTATAGCGGTCCCCACGGGAAAGCTGCCTTTCTAACTCACGGACACGAGCCTTTAACGCTTCAAATGTTGTCACTGCAGAGTCTTCTGTAATTCTGCAAAAGATGATGGAGAGTGAGCATCACTGAACACACGAGATTGCTAAAAGTTCAGGGGAAAAAGGATCTCACAGCAGGTATTACACAGGAAATTGCAACATTTAAACTTGCAGTGAAAAAGAGTTCCTGAAAAGCCCAGTGTGAGTTCTTTGAGGTCTGCTACTAAACAGTTCCAAACACATCATGACGGAACACAACAGGGCCCGGGTTGCCAACTTCATAGAAAGCAAGTTTCTGCAAGACATGGACACTGAAAGAATAGATTTTTTTGTTTTTGTTTTCTGCCTCCTTTCCTGTCTCCTGTAAGAGATTCCTTGGGACCAAATGCTTTGGACAAGGTTCCATGTGCTGCTCCAAGCTGGTGAGCCAGCTCTGTGTGGGCAATAGGAGCTGCTCTTCCCCTTAGAGAATGGATACTTCTGCTGACCATCAACCTTGTGAAACACAAAATCAGCTCATTACAGAGGATCATCACAGTGCTTTTACATCAAACAACCTCCTAGCTTGTTGGTTTCTAACACTGAAAAGAAGGAGAAAGCAAAAGACACTGCACCAACAGGGCAGCTATAAATGCAGCTTTACAAGCTCTGCTTTCCCATTTCCTAGGGTCATTTTTGATGGGCAGCATTATCTCTTTTGTCATGGAGGCACTGTGCTGAGGGCAGGCAAGTGTATTTTCATGGTTCTGCAACGCTGGTGAAAAAAGCAACTTGCCAACCTAAAAGCAAGGGCAGACAGTAATGCTTAGCAAATGAGATGCAGGGAGCATTACAGACAAGGATGTGTCACTCCAGCATGCTGCAAAATCAGATTTCTACACAGCGCAGATACAGCGATGGGCCCTCAAGCATTCCCCAGAAAAGGTTTACAGAGTACTGCACTGACGTTAAGGCTCTCACCCTAGTAAAAAAACAAACATGCAAAAAACCAATACAAAACAAAACAGCAATTTTCATTTACTTCAGTGAATTTCAGGCCTGTCCAAGCAGGCTCCTGAAGAATACCTCGCCACCAGAAACTACATCAATCACAACATAAACCACAGTAGCATCTACGCGTTGCACCTTTTTAGAGGAGAATTCATCAACAGGTAGCTAAAACATGGGTCTAGTGGAATTACTACAACCAATAAAGTGAGCTGCAACCTCAGCACTCATACTGCATGCACACTTGCTCCTTTGTTCCTTAAGTCACTTGTCCCCAGCACTCAGGGATGGACCTGAGGTTATCTCCCACAGGCTAAACAGAGCACACAGGATCAAATTCCTGGTCTTGGCAGCAAAGCAAACAGCTTTGCGCTACACTGGAAATGGAGCTAGTCAAAAAGATCTTGAATGACTGTTCTAATTACGACACTTCAAAAGAAACTGGAGTTGCAGGAGTGCATATGGTTAAGTACTACTGCTGTTACGCTCCTCCAGCTTTACTCCTACCTTTCCACAGATCAGACACCGAGCTAACTGGGAATTCAGAAGAGAGACCTTAATCAGAAGGAAATTCATTGCAAATGAGTTACTAGAAAATGGTAAAAATTTTAAAACTGCAAAAAAGGCAAAGAAATACAGGTCCCATGATAGCCTAGTGGGTTGGAACAGGGACACTGTGCATTCAAGTCTTGGTATCAATAAATATTCTTTGGAGCAAAATGAAAGAGCTACAGTAGGAAATAGAGCTCCCCACTGTGAAACATCCACTTGCTCCTACTAGTTGGTATAAATTATTATCGTATCCCAGTTTGGGTTCTGACCCTCAAGGGAGAGTTGTCAGTATTTTCAAAGAAAGTGTAGAAAGCTGTTAGTTTTATCTGAGGCAGAAATAGAATTATTTATTTATAGCTTGAAGATTATTGTGGGATGAGAAAATCATTTCCCTTCCAGTCTGGCCTGTCAACAAGCTGATGCTGGATGAAGGCTGCAGTTGAATTTGACTTTCTGGAATCCATTTCTCCTTCCTGCATGCATGAAGGTACTGGAACATTAAAGACAGCGAGCATGGCTCCCGCCTGAAGCGGGCGGCAAGCAGGAACCTCAACCCTTGCTAAATTCTCCTATTACTATCCGTGGAACTATCCTTTCTCCTTTGAAGGGCAGGCAACTCAGTAAGGAGAGGGAAAAGGAATCCTTGAGCAGATCCAAGCGAAGGCCAATTCATCCCCAGTCCTAGCCCAATAACAGTCAAAGCTTGAAAAGGAAAAATTTGCCACTGCAACAACTAGAGGAGATACAAAATGGCTTGTTTATAGAAGCCTAAATGGCTGACCCCCATCGGCCAATTTCGGAAAGTCTCTGAGATAATCGCACCTGTCCAGTAATAAACGAATGAATCAGAAAAGGAGGCTGAATAGAGGTATAAGCAATAATGCTCAGAGGCTGCCTGATACAATGGCCAATCAATAGGAGGGCTGTAGATCAGGGTGCTAGTTAGCTGGAAAATTACCGCACCGCTGCGTGCGTCACGCTGTAGGGATCCTGGACAATCAATGTGGGAGGTATTGATTTAGTTATTATCACTTCATACGCTCCAGACATTGTTAAATATACATTTATTAACAAGACTGGGGTGCATTGGTAAGAGAGGGAACATTAGCCACAGCAGTATCTCCCAGAGCTGATCAAAGCTCTGATCTCAGCTGTGACAGTCTTTAAACTTCATGTTCTCCCTGCCGAGTGTGCTCTCAGGACAAATTCTGACGCACAGCATGGTGCTCAAGACGCAGCTTCTATCTCACAAGAGAGGTTTTTGGCCACAAGTGAGTATTTTGCACTTGAGCTTTCAGGAAAGCCTCCCGGAGCAGCAGCAACCAGGGACACGGGGGCCAAGGGTCAACCCAAAGTGAGCGATAATTGCATGGTTGCTTCCGAAAAACCGGAGGAAATGAGGTCAAGGGAAATAGGGAGAACATTAGTAAATAAAGGAAACTGGAACTACCTCCAGGGATGGAATAAAGACGAGAGTCACTTCCCATGTGTCTGGCTCCCGTGGTGGCCAGCACACTTGGGACACATGCCATTCCATTTAGTGACATTTTACCGTCAACCTGCTGCTTGTATCCTAAAGATAAGTATCACTTAGGAGCAACTCTTCCTGCAGCAGCAATCTTGGGAACTCCCTCAGGCTTCCCTCTTGCGTGCACACCTTATGTGAGCTCGCCGGGAGACAGCTGGGAGCAGCTTGTGCAGTATTTTTACGGGGTGAGTAAGGCCAGGGTGGGGCAAGGGTCAGAAAGCCAGACTCCACGGATGGGGTAAGGCTGTGTGCAAGTCACTCTGCCAAGGAAGGCAGAGGGAATTGCGACGAAGAAGGAATTAGGCTCCACAGCCCCACTCCCTGCTTTGCCTTGACCTCATGCTAGATGTGGGAGGACTATTTTAGCAATTTTGCGCCTCAGTGCTCTGATTTGACGTGTTTGGATAACGTCATTTATCAGCCTGGGCAGAGACCTGCTGAGCACAACCGCTGCAACGAGCTGTGCCTCGAGCCCTTGGCTGGTGCTTCTCCAACCACGCAGGTGTGAGCAGCCTCGCCAATACCTCCTTGAGGCAGAGGATGCCTCAAGAAGGCACGTCCACACTTACTCGCTGTGGAGCTACACCTACCTCTACCACAAACAGGGCAGCCTGAGCAGGAATCTTGACACAAGAGCAAAAATGTGAAGGAAAAGCTCCTTGCAGAGGAAGCTTGGTCCTGCATTTCCTTCTGGACTTTGTGTTTAACTCTTCAGCAACTTGGCAGTCACGGTTGAGGATGCTGGGTACCAGGGAGCAAGTCTACGAGACTGGGAAGACAGCACTTGACAGTTTCCAGTCTTTGTGCCCAATACATGTTTTTCTACTGTTCATAGCATTTTTTCCCCCTCCTGTCAGCACTGAAAATAAGAACAAACTTTCTTCCTTTAAGCAAATCCTTGATTTGTTCATCTAAAAGGCCAGGAGAAGGGCACAAAAACACCACGTAAGAGAAAAAGGACCTATCTGTAGATTTGAGCTGTTACTCAGCAATCACCTCCTGGGAAATCTCCCCTGGGAATTGGTTGCCTCCCCTTTGCAAAAAACTTTAACCCAAACACTGGTTATTTGTCAAACATTAGCATGCATGTGATCTTTGTTTCTCCAAATTAAATCGAGCAATTCCTACCCGCTGTCCCAGTGGGCAATCACAAGCAATTCCGTTAATTAAATTATCTCCGATTCTGCAGCTCTGGAATCTCTCAATTGACTAAGTCTGTGCTTTATCATCAACAAAATACTGGACCAAAAAGGAAACAAAAAGATGCTGATGTCAAAGTGATTGGCTTCAGTTAACCCTTCCCAGTTGGATATTAAGGGCTGCTCAAGAAACTGTTACACTGGAATGGGCCCAAGAGCAAGAGCTTCGTACCAGATACCAGCAGCAGCTGTTCACTTCTGCTTCCTTTCCATCGTACAGAAAAAAAATAATACACCACTGCACCCAGAATCCTGCCTATTTGAGAGCCACAGAAAGATGCAAACTTAACTGCTGAAGATGTAGAAAACCAAAGATCAGAAACCCATGTGAATACCCTATCCTCCCCTTACCCAGATCTCACTTGATGTACCCCGCTATTGATGAGTTTCTGTAAAACATTCTCCTTTGGTTTATTTCTACCAGATATAAATTCTCCTTTCTTCATAAACGGCTACACTGTACACAGCATTCCATAAATTTTTTTACAATTCCACTGTTTGTATGTACCTTGTAAAAAATGCTTAACACTGATTAAACGCACCACCAATAAAATTTCATGGGCTACTTTTGACACTTGATATTCTGACCTTCCTCTCTTTCCCTCATACGCTTATTTTTGTTTTCGTATGCCTGTAAACACAGAGTGGCAGACGGAAAAATGTACAGTCCCCCTGACAAACCTGAGAGCGATGTCTATTTTTCAACAAAGACATTATCTTCCATTGTCCAAGGTGGAGAACCTGATCCCAGCAGAACATACCTGCCATTTCCCTGCGCCAGGGGCAGAGGTCAGGTCACTAGCAGCTTACATATCATAAATATTAGAAACAGACTGGTCGATGCTCTGAAGGCAGAGTCAAGCTAAAGTAAGATTCCAGGAGCAAAGAAATTGCTCCTGGCCACATCCAACCACAGCCACAGATGACAATTATCATAACCACTACTGCATTGCAGAAGAAGCAGCCTACTATGCACAACTCGCCCCGTGGGGCACAGATCTTTAAGACTCGATAAAAACAATCCAAAAAAGACCCCAACATCAATGTGCAACCACTTCATCGCAACAACCCTTCTCTCACAGTTGACTTATGTTTGAGTGAGGGCAACTTTTTCAGCCTACTGACCATGTTTTATTAGACTGCAACATGCTGGGCACAGCTGCTGTGAAACTGGTGACAAAGGCAGTCATTTAGCACGGAGGAACAGCAGAGCACGATGGTGCTGTCTTGGCTCTCACCCGTATGCTGTCTTCAACACAACTTCCTCATTACCTGAGTTTTAAACACTAACTAAAGGCAACCCTGAGTCTTCTGGGACAAGAACATTTTTTGTTTTCAACCCGATGAAAGAATTCCCCCACCCTTTCAACTTAGCAAGCAGTATCTGCAGCACATGCTATTGCTAAAATTATGGGGAGTTCATCGTGGCAGATGTGGGTGAGCTACTGGGAGATGACATAGATACGAAGGCCTTTTGCGCTTACTGGAGTGCAAGAGCTTAACATATAGGTGAAAAAAAGATTTCTACCGACAAGTAAAACACCTCAATTGGTAAGCAAGCTTTTTAACAGAAAAGTCACAGGTGGCTTTTAAAGGAAATGGACACAGCTCAGAAATGTTAAGTACGCTAAGTCTGAAAGAACCCGAGTGTCAGTCGCTGGTGGCAGACTGACTGCTAATCGCCCCAGAAGGTGCGGGCTACTGCATTGGCACGATGTGCCATGATTTTATTTCGCTAGATGAGCTGGCTACTGCAGAAGGGGCCAGATCCCTAGCAGGAGAAAACTGCCCAGCAAAGCTGTAATCGGTAGAGCCATGTCAAATCATACCAACTGAAGTTTAGACCCTCCGTCTGTGAGAATGCCAGCACTAAAAGCAAATCATCTGGCAAGACATCAACACTTTAGGAGCTGGCTTCCCCTTTATTTAGCTAAAAATCTCATTTATTGGGTTTATTTGTTTTTAGACTAACCCCCTTTAAAACGCCTGACTTATAATCCTGTAAAACATTGTCACATGTATTGAGGAAATTGGCAAGGATGCTAATTTATTGTCCTCTAGGAAAAAAAAAGCCCTCTTTCCTTGATTAATGTATGTTTTTGTATTGTAAGATATTAAAGAATGTTGCTTCACCTGTAATTATAGAGAATAGTTTATTTTGGCAAAGTGCCCTGGCTTCTGGTTGCCAAGTTATGAATAATGCAATGTTCCCCATTCTAATTTCCGTGTTCTAAGTTGTGAATTTGGATCGGGATGCATGCAAGGGCACACACACACGATGCTGAGGCTCTCTCCGTCATGAGCGCCTCTATTTTATACTTGCTTGCACAACTTGTTAATACCATCATCTGCTTGCCAAATTCAGAGTTTACTTCTCACTAATTTCATCTTGATGCAAACCAAAAATGTTGTCTTTTTTTTCCCTGCAGAAGAATTATTTCTCTTACACTTGCATGCACCATTGCAATACCACTGAGGGGAGCTTACCGTTGCAAGAAGGCATTTTAAGCCGCATTTAGCTGGGACTTGGGTAAAGATTCCCCAAAGAATTTAATGACAGAAGAATTCATTATGCTTTCATATCTCCTCCGCCTCTATAACACAGAACCCAACAATGTCTTTACAGGAGCGGGAAGTAAATTCAGGCACTGGCTCTTTCTCTCTCTCTTTTTTTGGCCCACATTTTGCTGGGACACATGTGCCCAGCCCCAATCAAAACAGAGACAGATGGCACTGCTGATCATTCAGAATGGAAGGAGCCTCGGAGTCAGCATGTTTAGATGCATTTGTAGGGCTACACAGTATCTGCTGGCCACTGGGACTGATTTAAAAAGACGGCTAGCGAAAGTCTGAGCTTGCGCCAAAATTTTAACTGTGCCATTTGAGCAATTATGGTTCGACATGAAAGCTGGGAGAAAGAATGCATGGGTCATTCTGATTTCGATTTAGAGACTATGTCCCCTGTTCCAAAGAGGAAATAAATGCAATCCCGTTGCTTTACTGGAGCAGCTTTGGCGATAAAGGAAAAAGCCATGCTACGAAAGAGTATTTTGCTGCAGCAAGGTTTTATTCAGGCAGCATTGGCTGAGTTGGAAAATAATTCTCTAAACAAAATTCCTAAATATAAATAATTGCACATCTAATTCATTGATATGTCCATTCACATTTCAAATGCATCCCTCATCCTGATGATTCTAAGTGTATTCATAGAATAGGTAGGTATTCTGGTAGGTATTCCTACCAGAAAGCATGATGCACCTTCACAGATCTGTCTTAATACAAATCTGGGACATTTTTCTGGCAGTGAAGATAGAAAATGCAGCTCCTCTCCCCAGCAAAGCACATGGGTTAGAGGTTCCAGCCTACCGAGACTTGCCTTGATCCACAAGCAAACAAGTTTGGATTATGACCAAGCTCCATGTAGAGCTAAGGCAGGTCTACTTCTCTACTGGAAGACTTATGTCTGCCATAACCCAACATCCTGCTGTGGCCTGGAGGTAGTCTGGGATTATCGGTAGCTTTGGCTGGACAATCAGGGCATTAAATTTATAAAATATCCCTAAGATGAAAGAGGAATAGCAGATTCCTAACTCTGAAAGGTCTTCAGAACTTGGACATGTGGCTGAGTCTTGTGGCCAGCCTCTGTGCACAATGAAATGCCTTCTACTCCCATGGCCTGCCTCCAAACAGCCGAAATAAACAGGAAATATCTATGCTACTACAGCAGCACTTGGATTCATCTGCAGCCTTTTAAGGGCTTTACCGTCGAGGTGATATGCTTTCCAGAACCTCCATTCATGAGCACTGATTGGAGGTGCACAAGGGCAGCGTGATAACACATCCTCCAGACAACTTCCTACAACTTGTGCTGCCCGGCCTAGAACTTTTACACTGCGGCCGTTTCCTTTCATGGGGAAAGAAAGGATCAGAATTAGCATCATTTAAGGTAATCGTGCCTTCAAAAAGAAACACGAGGCCATTAAAAGAGGCCAATGCACTTTTGTATCACATAACCAACTGTGGTCCCAGAGCTGGAAAAGGAAACAAGCAGTGGAGAGGAAGGACAGGTCACAGGCTGGCTATCCAAGGGAAGGGCAGGAACGCTTATGCAACCGAGTGGGAAACAGCAGCTTTTGGGGGATAGAAACCATCCAAAACAAGAAAGAAAGGAGAAGAGAATAGATAAATAGCATGAAGAGGCCACAGTGGTGGGGAGTGAGTAACGACAAGCATCAACACTGAAGTGAGGGAAAAAATCAACATGGTTATTAAACAATGTTAATTACATTACTTGCTATTACACTGCTTATGTAACGACACTGTTGGGTTCTGTGTTACAGAGGCAGAGGAGATATGAAAGCATAATGAATTCTTCTGTCATTACACTCTTTGGAAAATCTTCACCAAGTCCCAGCTAAATACAGCTTAAAACTCCTTCCTGCAACAGTAAGCTCCTCTCAGTTATATCACAATTGTGCATGCAAGCATAAGAGAAAATTACATACTCTACAGTTGTCCCAGACATGGTTTAGCTCAGAAGTAATACAAACTGTTTTTTTTTTTGTACTCCTTCATATTTATATTTACTACCTATAGTCTAAGAAATGCATAAACTACTAAGAGCCATAATCCCAATCATCCTGTTGTCATACAGCAGCTGGCACAGCACAAACACTTACTGAGTCCTGCCATAATAGCCAGTAAGTGCCAAAGAAAGCAGTATTCCTATTAATGGCAGTACGCGGACAGCCTGTGCAGCCAGGGCTGCCCTCCAACAGATGCACAGGAGCGACAGCAAACTGGCAGTGGAAGGGGCACAAGATGACTCCTTTTCTGCTTTTCCAAGGAACATTCCCATCCAAACAGGGAATACAGCCTACATTAAAAATAACTGTTACTTTTCTCTTGAGAGCCTCTGGGCACCATACAAATATTTCCTAAAAAAATCTGTCCCTGCCTGTTAATTCTTACAGCGTAGGTAAGGGATGTGAATAAACAGTCACATCCTCAAAATATTTTCAGAAGGAACACAGTAGAATTTAAAATGCTCCATCAGAGACATTGTTAAACACGACAGGCTAATTTTAGGGACAAGTCCTCTCTCTGACAAGCTGCTCACACATCTAAGGGCAGAATTCGCCTGCTAGAAGGCAGCTGCTTTGTGTTTTATAAGCTAAAGTTTCTCTTACCTATGGAATAACTCCAATATTTCACAGGGAATCATCATCCATCTAACTGAAGTACCCTCTAACGGACCATCAGCCTCATATCCCCTTTGAAATAGCACAGCTGAGCACTTGCTGGGCCACGATTTATTTTTTACCTTCCAAGACATCTTGCTAACTCTATAGCTCAATAGTGACAGTCGAATTTCACACTGCGATAGCCCCCCATCGATTTTTCACTCCCAGGAAGCAACTCCACAAATTAAAGTTAACAGCATTTCTGAAACTAAGAAAAAAAAAAAAAGAAAAAAGAAAAGAAAGGGGAGGGCAAAGAGACATGAAGGGCAAGATGCCTAAACTACGCCTCCAAGATGGGAAGAAAATTCCTTCCTGGGGTTTGAACTTGTTGCAGGACAGGGATGCTACTGCCACTGCAGCCGGCAGCCTCCTTGGGTTAGCAGACACTTCAGCTCTAAAACATTACACACAAAAAAGTCCCTCCACTACAGAAAGATGTCAAATATGTGTCTATAAAGAACTCCACCAAGGCATGAGAATTAGATCAAATCTCTGGACACAGCTGTGCTGAACAGAGATACCATCTTCACCCCAGGTCGGAGCTCTTACTGTTAGCCTGCCTTGCTGAACTTCGTTAACCGCTAGCCTGTGGTGAACTGTGACACTGACAGAATTTCAGTTGGCACAGTGGTAATAATGTTTGAGACCATCACTGGCATACCCACTTTCTACCAAACTGTTAAAAGAGGGAACAGAATCAAGAAACCCAGCCCAGCACTCTGCTCTCCACCACCAGAGCCTGAACACCCAACCTGGAAGATGATGTAATGTGAATGTCTCACCTCATAAAAAAACCTCAACATCTGCCTATGCACCCTTCCAACTGTGACCACCAGTACATACTACATTCTACTATATTACAGAAAGGAAGAACTAAAACCTAAAAAATACATAATAAATCTGGACATGAGCCCTGAGATTCAAGCAGCGCTCAGCCCAGCAGTGCCTTCTCAGCCTGGCTTTAACAATCCCATGCTTCAGTTCAGCTTCTTGGACCTCATCTCAGGTTTGCACAGGCTGATCTCAGACTGGACCCTCCAGTTGCAGATCCTCACCAGCAACATCGTGCTCTCCTTTGGAGCACAAAGGGCTAGGTCATTTAATGACTCGAGGCAATTTTTTAATTTTATCCTTGCTATACGATTTTCTTGTCTACCACCAAAGCCTATTAATGGTGTGACATTACAGTGAAGGGCTGGGGAGTGCTTATCCTCTGGCGTGAATGCACAACAGCTTCTGTTTCCCTGTGACATAGTGGCTTAAGCATGGCTCCTTCCCTTTGAGGCCTGAGCTAATCCTCTGGCTTCACGCTGGAGCAGAGGCTCCAGTCTCAACCTGTCTCCCCAGGAGCAGAGGCCCTGAGACCCAGACACTGCTACCTCACCTACTGCTCTCACACGTTTCGACTCTTTGCACAAGGAATCCACCCTAAACTTTAATTTGAAGTGATGCTCCCTCACATGGTTCTGCACCAGCACTCCTCTGGAGCCAATGCTTTCCGATTAGCTGCTTTGGAAAGAGGTGAGGTGGGGGCGGAAGGGGAGGAAACAGAAGACGAGAAAAACAGAACAAATACAACTGCTTTTTGTCTCCCAGGCCCTCTTTTTAACCCAACAAGCATCTCATCCAATGAAGCATGATAAGCATGAAGTGTTATATAAAGAAGATAATTATAAAGGGATTTAATGCTTGGCAGGCTCACATCGCAAGGTTTATGGCAGAGGTAGCATACTCACTTAAACAGCCGTGCGTCCGGGTTTGCTATTATGCGGGCAGTGCTGCTGGGGCCAAGTGGAATCAGAAACAAGATTTGTTTTATGAAAAAAAAAAAAAAAGAGCGCAGCCCCCTTCCCACCAAGGATGGCAGCTCCAGTCCCACCTCCTTCCAGTTCTGTCCCATCCCTGATTAATGATGTTGTCTGCCTGATTTATGACCCACCCCAACAGATTAGAGTTTCCCTCTTCAACCTCCTCCCCTCCCGCCACCCCCTCCCCTCAGAAGGCACAGCCACACTTCACTGGAAATATTAGAGAATTATTAAATAAACATTCATACGTCATGTCTCTTCCCATACTGAGCTCATCGTAGTCAACGCTCAGCGGCCGGGGCCTGTTTGCTTTGGGGCTGACACCAAACAGCTGGAGTGATTCATGGAGAGGCTGGCTACAATGCTCTGTGTCATATATCATGCTCGCAGCGCTCCCTGCCCCGGCGGAGATAAACTGATCAACCACAACGGGCTGGAATGAATTTATGACAACACAAAATTGAGGAAAACAAATGGGAGGTGACCCAGTGGGCCACTAACCCAGACTCTTTCGCTGGCCTGCAATCTAGTCTGGTGGCAGAAAGCAAAATTGAACATTGGCACTCTGAATTAAGATGCTGCCTTTTAACCCCGGGGAACCTCAGCTTCAAAATGGCGCCAGCGCCCCTGCAGGCAGCACCTCGGGAGGAGGGAGGAAGGCTTCTGTGGTGAAGGCGCTCTGGTAGCTCTCGGGATGTTCGTGGAGGAGTCGGGGCAGGCATCTGGACAATTAGGGACTGGCCGCTCTCGCCGAGCAAAGCTGCATCTCATGGCGAGATGAAGTTTTCTCCAGCTGAGCTCTGCCCATTTGCTGAGGGCCGCTGCCACCACCTCCACACACAACCTGTCTCCCCCCACAAGCCTTCAGCACGAAGCACCCTGCGGAGCCTCCCAGACACCTGACGTTGGCATGGACAGGCAAGATGAGCCGAGGAGAGCTGGGACCAGCACCGAGCCTCTCCTTACCTGCCACCCAAAGTTCAAACCTAACACAGAGGAGGTCAGTGGCAAGAAACCTGCCTGAACTATCAAAGACCTGTCAGGGCAGGGGGAGCTGAGCCCCGTCTGGTTGTTCTGCGTGCCAGACACTTCCACAAAAAACAGAGTTTAGATTGAATTAACCTGCTCAAGCAAAGAATTTCAGCTGCATGCCAAAAGGAGGATGGCTTGCTGTACTGTACTAACGAATTAAAAACAAACAAAACACAACCATACCACTCTCCTTGCCTAGGCTTATTTTTGGAAGAGGGGAGGTGGAAGGAACGTCATTCTTACGACAGAAGGATCAATACACGGATCACTGCTAACTCTATTAGCCACTGCTCTGAAGGGAGAGCACGGCTGACACAGGTGGTAAACCATGTGCTTCTGAACACTTTTAAAAATGTTAATCAGATGCTACACAGGGCTTAACATGCCAATCAATAATGTTGAGATTTAAAAGCAAAAATTAAAGTTACAAACAATGGTGTAAAGTGATGCTGCCAAAAACTTCCTGCAAGCGCCACCCAAAACAAGAAAAATGAAACCAATTTAGCTCCAGATTAAGAAATAGGAACTAGAGATGAATCAATTTAGCCTGTTGGGCTGGGTCGCCATATATCATGGCTCAGCAGTAGAGTGGGAAACAGTCAGACAGTATGAAACCCTTCCCCCTCCTTTTCTGTAGGCTTCTAGCTCTGATCCCTGTTATCAATTAATTTAACAGAACCCCTCTACACAGACAAGCACACAGAGCATTCAGACTCCTTAAATGGCAGGACAGAAACTATTTATCACACACAAATCTCAAAGGAAAGGGGGAAAAAAACAGCAGTTAGAAATTCTCCACCTGAAACACCATCTTGCTTTCTGAACCTCGGTGAAATAAAGGGCCTTAAATAAAAAGCTTTCCCTGCTACTTTAAAAATCAACATTATCGGAAAGGCTCAGCAAGACACTAAGGCTCCTCCTGTAATTTCTATCGGGTTTTGCTGACCTTTCACACCTTTTGCAGCACTGAAGCTTCGGCAGGGCAAGTTTATTGGGGAACAAGGCACGTGTGCATACACACATGGGTGTGCATGCGCACACATACACACTCTCCCACTTCACAGCAGAGTTAGCGTGAACGTTGTTTGGAAAGGATTCTGGGATCCCTCAAAAGGTGCTAGCTAAAGCCTCTTTGATCAGATTATTAAAGCTATGTCAATTTTATCACTTGAGCTCAAGTGTTCTGGAAAATGTCAAATCCTTTCAGCTCCTGCAGTTTAAAGATTTTCAATAGGAGTGGATCTGGGAGGGTGGAGGGCTGCTAGTCTGACAGGCAGGAGGCCCGAAGGGAAGCTGAGCAGTGGTGGAGGCAGAGGTTGACAGATCAGGGCAAAAGGGATGGGTGTATCCTCGAGTCCCTGACACCAGGACACATACAACAGTTGGCTCACTCTAAGGACAAGGCTGCTTCTGCACTGACCTGCGAGCTCCCCAGCTCCGTGGTCCTCTGCTCACTAAGAAGTATCAAACAGCAGACAGCCCATGTTTGGGACATGCCAATAAAATGTCCTCTAAAAAGTAAAGTGCCGAGACTGCAAAGCAGTCTTAAAGTTTCCTCTGCAGCAGGGAGTTTCCTCTGCAGCAGGGAGTTTCCTCAGTTAACCCCCGACTGTGAACAAACACTTCACCAGGCTGCCTGAACTGTCAGACACCCCACAACCTACAAGGGACACAATATCTTGCATCAGGAGCGGGGGCAGAAAGAGAAGAAACTATATTAAAAAAATAACCTTCCGTAAAGTCAGCTTAATTTCACCATCAGATTTTTACCCATCCTAAATTATCAATGTACCTCACTCCCCAAAATGTAAATGCCCCCTGCTTAAAACCTACAATTTCCCATCGCTTCCACCTCATTCAAACTGTTTTGTCTCTCACTTGATTTTGGGGCAACATTTTATCTTGGGCTCTACCAACTCAAAAAATCCCATAATTAACACAGTCCATGGCAACAGTGAAGAGCTTGTAGTTTTGTGCTTCGATTGTCAAAAGCTGCCTGAGCAGGAAGTCTCTCGAGCAGCTTGTGGAAGCAGGCTGAGGAGAGAGGTTGTTACTGAAGCACACAGTGCAGATAAAACCATTTTTTTTCTATCCCAGGCTAGGCTGCAGGATATCCAGCTAGCAGAAAGGGAAAGGAAAGGAGATGAACACAAGCACCTGCATTATTGAACATTCAAACACTGAGACTCAAACTTCTAATTCAACTGGAAGGGCTGCAGGTAGAACAAACTCAGGAACTGAGACATATTTTCATTAGTAACCATACAGAGATGCAACCTGGATCTTAAGGGAAAAGAAATTCTCTCAGTGAGGCTCCTGCCAAGTTATGGGACTGCTGGGATCCCCCTTGCTGGAGAGATGGAGGGTGGAACAAGCAAGTACCATGGAAAAGACAGAATAGAGACAATGCGAAGGACTACTCTCAAAAACTGAGATAAATGATACAGTCAATTCTCCAGCAAAAGCAGGATCCCGTGGATACGCTGACGGCAGAAACCTTGCAGGAAGATCAAAAAGTCTAAGTACAGATTGACAAGCTAATTGTTTGTGTCAGGTTAAACTGGGTTTGAATCTTTATCTCCTGTCCAAAGTCCCAGCTCTAGTCTACACTGTTAGGCACCACACAACATATCTGAAAACCTACCACACCTAACGTAGGCCGGAAGCATGGATATATCTATTTACACAGTTTAAAAGAAGGCAATTTACAGTGGAGAAGCCATTTGGAAGCTGCTCTTAATCCCTGGTCACTGGGTACCTGCCCACGCAGACATCTATGGGACAACTCCTCACTGGCCCTCTGCGGACATAGCAGTGACAAGTCAGGATGACATTAGCTCAGAGTCCAGGCTTCATGTTAGAGCAAATCTTCCCCTCTCAGTGGTAAAAGCTTCAAACATGCCTGCCCTCAGGCTTGCACTGCTTCTGGGAATGCCAGATGGGACGCTACTGTTCTTAAACCAAGAAAAAAATGAAAGCTATCCACTTAACACTCACTTTTCAATGTCACTGTTCTTACAGGTCTTCTGCATGGTCTCCTGTTTACTGCTTTCACCATTACTCGTTGAGGGCATTTCTGTTGAGGGAAGAACAGACAAATTAGTAACAGAACATTTGATCACTGAGATGAAATGGTCTGAGTGAGTTACAGTTTCAGAAGCCAAGGACCACAACGAGTCATTTTCATGTCAATTCTTGGAAAGAGAGAAGAGACCAATACCACCTGTCCATGTCTGGCAGGGAGGCACTCTCTCTGGACAGCATGCTTCTATGATTTGGAGCTGAAGATACAATACCCAGCCTCTCTTCACTTCATACTGACTGACCCTTGCAGATGTGTCAGCTGGTTAAGCCAGGATTTAATTCAAAAAGTTTGATGCAGCTGCCACGCAAAAGTATACTTCCAGAAAGGTGGATAAGGAGCAAACTTATCCAGCCTAGACCCTGCTCTGAGCTTCTCCTGTTTTCTGAGACCCTTCAGACACAGGCAGGGAGAAAAACATATGCCGGGAACTAGTATGACAGAACAGTCTGCTCATAGCTCTATTCTTTATCAGCAGTCCCACGGCTCCTCCCAACACTGGAGGGGATGTGAGCCTTCAGCAAAGATAACAGTCAGAAATGAGCCAGATGAAAAGTCCTGGGGCCAGCCTCTGGGCTGTAGGTTCAGCACCACTGCCTCATGTAAAAGGTATGAAGAAAACAGAGCTCATAGCAAGTGCCATGAGGACTGCTTCCTCATCACTGCTGTCGCTGTAGTTACTGAAGCTGAACACACCTACAAGCAAGTGCTCCTACATCACAGAAAATAGATGTGATTGCCTATCCCACAGAAAAAAATGCTTGCAATAGATATCCTATGTTCTTCATTTAATCATCATGCCCTTGGCAAAACTGGTTCTACCCAACCCCCCCCCCTTCCACTGGCAGTCAGTTATGTCTTGTAGGTACTTTAAAGGCTGGGAATCAAATGCCCAAAGCATTACAGTAACAGAACAGGGAACAGAATCATTGGGACAAGTCTCTTCAGGTCGCTGAGCTTCAGTTCCCTTCCTAAGGGAGCTAGAATAGCACTGCCCAACTCTGGAAATGGATTTGGCATCTACAGCTGGAAAGCGCCAGGTTTTATTATTCTCATATTTCCACCGGGTTGCTGCTTACATTTCCAGTGCTACTGGCATTAAATAAAAGAAAGCAACAGTTGAATGGGTTTAACCCCCACCTCCCAATTAATTCTATGAGCTTTCAAATAATTTGAATTACAAATAACATGAATTACAATTTCCACTACAGGTCATGAGGTAGGATAAATCCCAGAGCCTCTAGCATCCCCTTTTAAAGAAGGGAAGATGATGCTAAAGCAGCTAGAAAAAAAAATAAACAACAGGTGCCTACATAGTTTAAACCCCCAGCAGCTGAACAACATTACATAGTCAAGCTCCGATGGCTCCCTCTGTGATACAGTAGTTTGTCTTTTAGTGACAAGACAGCAAGTCAATCCAAGCCCTATCTCTATCACCATACCACTTTCAGTTGCATTTTTTGGGAACTCCCCCAGATTCACTGACCACAGTTAGCTGTGCTATAAATTTCAAAAAAGATCATGTGATAGTATGTACATACATATCTGCTGGCACTGTACAAGAGCATTTGTAACTATCATTTACCTAATTACTGGCATTCAGAAGATAGGGAATATTTATCTGCCCTCCTGCAGCATACAGATGAATAATTTACATATTTAACACTCACCATCACTGGCCCATTTAGAAAACTCCGGTGTTATTCGAGTACTGGGTGTGCCACCACTAAAAGAGAAAAGGGCAGAATGCTAAAGGTTAAATATGGAAGATTTTGCTGCTTGGGACAAGCCAGCCCTTCCATGCACCAATCCACACACCTCTCTCCCAATACTTTTAACCAGCAGTCTAGGCATCAAATGTGAGCAGCTGGCCTGCTGCAGGAGGTGTTTTTGTTCTAGTCTACATCTCCACCACTGATCTCCCAACCCTAGCTGTGACCTCTGCTGAATCACATGGGGGTCGTGATGCTGACTGAAGGCTTGGGATTCAAATAGCACCTGTGACCTAAGGCTCATTCTTGAATACACAACTTCCAAGATGAAAACCTTACTGGTGAACAGAAATCCTCCGTACAGCTTCTTGCTTTAGGAGTAACTGTATGTCATCATAGGTCCCATCTTTTCCATTTTCCCATTTGAAGAACACCAGTATTGAAGCACAGACCACTCCTGGCCTTGTCCATTCACTTGCAAGCCAATAACAGAGGCAGTAAGAGAAAGGAATCTTCCAGCAGCCTGCATACTTGTGGCCGTATAACATTTCAGCTCTATGAGCTGCGACAGATGCACTCAAAACATAACATAGGCTTACGCTTGAGGACATCAGCAAACCTACTGCATTTCTACAGAAAGTTGCCAGAATTTCAAAGCGCTTTTGCAAGCAACATCACGAATCCGGGAGATGTGCAAGGACTTTGTACATACAGCAGAACAAAAGGTCTCCTGGCCTCAGGTCCTCAGCTGTCTCACTAAGCATTAGGTGTCCACAGCCACTAACAAGGGATATCCTGATCTCCTCCTGCTACAATACCCCATTGTTAGCTGGGGAGGAGGTTTAGCATTTTTGAGGCACTGCCTATGGACTAGCACGGTTAGCAAAGCACTGAATGGATCAATGGTTTGGATCCAGTGTGGCAAATACCCACTTCTATGGAGTGGAACCTAATTTTGAACTAGTGTTTGTGACAGGCTAAGCAGTAAGAAAACTTCATTTCACTGCTCTATCAATCACTTCAACCTTGACCTCATAGGATCACTTGGTGAAAGAGATAGAGGGGTAATTTAAGCCCTGTTTTATGCAGGGCAGAGGGCTTAGAAAGCAATCCTAGCTCCCTGTTAAGACTCATTTTATTTGCCTGAAATGCTTCCCCAAGTGCCCTGAATGCTGTCTGCCTACATTCTCCACATATGCTAGTGGGCAGAGAACACATCCTGCCCAGACCTGCATGCAGGATTAATTTGTGTACCCTGCAACACTAATGTGATGCAATGAAATCAGACTCCTAATGCACTGAACAAGATTCAGATCTTGTTCATGTGGCATCATGTTATACTACTACTATTACTGAAAGGTCACTTTTCATCATGAAGCATGATGATGCACAAGGCCCTGGTGCAGCAGTTTCCCCATGACCAGAATTCACCTTCTGTCCAGCACTGCTCAGGGAGAAGACAGCACTGGCTGGGCAGTGTGGTGGTGAAGGTGAGGGAGAACGTGCAGGTAGGCTTTATGAAGCTGCATGGGCAGAAATGGAGACCCACCCATTACACAATGCTTCTTTATAAGTCTCCATCATTGTGACCCTTGCATTCAAGTGAACAGATACCTTCCGCTAATTGAGATTCCCCAAATACAACAAAAGCATATTAGAAAGGCACAGACTTACTTTAAAACAGCACCTCGGAGCGCCTCCCTCTCTTTGGCTTCACCTGGCTCTTCCCCAGTGCAAGGGATAACGTCTGCCTCCGTGTACCTGAGCACAAGGGGTTAAGGAACATACAGCCTTGCTGCAGACAATGGAGAGGCTTCTGAGGTGGTTGGGATGCTATCTGGGACACAGAACAGATTTATACCAACTGGAAATAAGCACCTCGAAAGAAGATGTGCTGGCATCCATGAAGGGGCTTGCTTTTAGATTCTGGATAGAAGTTTTGTTTTAGGTGGAAAGATACAGACAAGTCCTTAGACAGCAACACAATTCCACAGCCTCTTAGAAGGGGAAAAACAATTTCTCAACCTCTGCAAGTGTAATTTGCACAACTCCATTATTTCTGTTTGAGGTACAGAAATCTTCTACCAGATAAGGCTTGGGGCTTCGGTGTTAAAAGGCTGGTACAGATCTCAACACAATCTAATTCTACAGCTACACAATCCCCCTCATCACAGCTAAGTCAATGTCTGCCTAATACCCTTGTAGGAATTCCTCCTTGATGGCTGCACAGCTGCTGTAGGGCAGAATTCATAGAGCTGTGTCTGAAGAGTCTAGCTCCTAGATGGAGAAGTTACAGAAAACTGCCCTTAATGCCAGTTCTGCCCATGAAGTCTCTAATGAAAGGAATAAAAACCTCAGTCTCTCAGTTACGGTGGCAAGTGAATAATGCTTGAAATATTTACTGCACGAAGCCCCTGAAATCAAATGGATGTCTTGGAAAATAAACTAAATTCCTACCCACAAAGCAGGAAAAGCTATATATATGGAATAAGTTTGGGTGGAGACAAGAGATTGGCAATTAGCATTGTTTATGAAATACAGATTAGAGAAACGGTAACTTTGATCTCCAGCAATGTCTGATACAGACTTCAACTGGGTCTGAAGTCATGCTGCATCAACAGAAAGCTCTCAAAGGGAGCAACCTGGAATCCCTACTAGTTCCAATAACGTGGTAACTGGGGAAGGTGGTGGCATTTCCAGTAGGGCTGGACATGTTGTCCAACATTACCCAGAGCAGCACTGTATGGGAGCTAGCTGAAGATGCACCTCTAGGTTCCCTCTCAGTAAGAGCCTTTCAAAAAACGATACTGTGGTTTCCCGTATTCAAGTGTGTCGTCCCCATCCACATCCAGGTCAGCGTCGCTGTCTGGATTCTCCTTGCCGCTGCACATGATAAACCCAGAACCTGGAAAAAAAAACAATCAAAATATGCGGGTGAGCATTTGAATTGGAGACCAAGTGAAGGAGATCTCCTAAGGACAGTGGGACAGCACCAGTCTGCAGGCCGCCCTTTACTCTGAACAAGCTTACTTACCAGTTCCAAAGACTGCACAAGAACTATTTTCTGAAGACTGCACAGAAAACACTCACAGATACACTCTAACTTCCTAGATTTTATGCTCTAAAATGCCCCTCAACACTGAAAACGAAACATTCTTGACCCTTTGCTCTCCACACAAGTTATTTGAAAGTTGAAGGCACTGCAAGTCTTTCTTCTCAAAGACAGAAAAAAATAGAGAAAAAAGTAAAATAGAGAAGGCTGATTTTTCATAGAAGGGGTTAGCACAAAAGCTACGCTACTCGTATGTAAAAGAAGGCCACAGGGAAATCTGAATTAGTCCTTACTTCAGATGCAGAGGGCAGGCAGAGGCTAAGATACAATTAGAAATACCATTAAAAAAAAAACTCAGTCTTTTTTTTTTTTCAATTTAAAATATTTAAGAAAAGCAAGCCTGTTTCTAAGAAAAAGATCAGGCTGCACAGTCATTAACAGCCCCTTACAAGCACTTCTTATGTAAGCAAATTCCAGTGCAAGTCAACAGGAGTCTAACAAGGAGCTTCTAACAAGGGTGGATTCAGGCATGAGCCCAGTCACAACTCCAGCAGGAAGCAAGAGTAAACAGTTCCACCTGAGACTGAACTGTGCAATATATGCCACTTTCTAACAATATATACATTTATATTGGTTCTCAAACATTTTATTTACTGTGTTATTCAAGTGTAATCAGGTTTCATTTAACTGAATCTGAGTGCAAGCACCTACGAAGATGAACCTTCACTTGGTATTTACTGACTAATGTGTAGTAATACTTACCCTTTATGTGATCCAACACTGGACATGCTCTCTCCCATGAGACAAAAAATTAAGCAAAGATCTCCTGAATCTGTAGTGGTGCAAGGTCTTCATTTGCATTCAGTTCTGCAGCATATCTAAGCTGCTTAGGGATACAACCCATGTAGACAAGAACTTGCTCACTAGGGCTGCCTCTAGCATACTCCTTCACTTAGCCTCCCACTCTCCAGACAGCAGACCTGGACACCTGGACACAGAAGGTACCTGCTGCAGTGTGAAGGACCTGGCACATCCGCAGGTGACCCAAGTCTGTAGCTAGAACAGGGAGCACATCCTAGCTGCAAACACTCAACGAGAAAGGCAGAGGTAGCCCTAGCCCTGCATCAATGCCCCAAAGGTGGTAGATTTCTGCACTGCAAACCTGGTTCTAAGTGCAGAAGACAGGCTACTGTTAACATAGCAACACTAATACAAGGTGTGTATCTGAAGAACGAGGATGTTCCCAGGCCTCAGGGTAGCCTTTTGAGTGGTAAGATGGTAGAGCCCATTCATCCCACTGGGCTCCCACCAGCACGCTTACACAACCTCGCCCTGTCAGCAGCAGACTTGCACTTTCCCAGCCCAGAAGAGCGAGCTGTATTTCTAACAGTCTGCATCCATGCAGAGAGCAGGGCAAGGCGAAGGTCTCACTTCCAAGGACACCGCACAGACAGAGCTCTTTACTGTCGCTCTCTAGGAACGGATGCTCTCGCTGATTCATTAAGCCCCCAATAAAAGTTGTTTATATGGATTTGATATTTCTCTTCTCTGAATATAAAGAAGGTCCTTAACGAGTGATAACCATAGCATGACAATGATTTTAAGACTAACCTTTCCTGGAAGCATAAACTACCTTTTACTTCAAAGTAATTGCCAGCCTTAATTTTCAGCAGAGGTAACACAACTAGCATTGACAATGCAGCATGCACCTTCTGCGTCAGGTAGTATGGGCGTCGTGCTCGTAGGTCAGCGCTGCAGTGACAGCGGGGCAGCCTTCTTCCATCAGACCCCTTCTAAGTGTACTGGCTGCACACTGCCAGCCAACATATGTCATGAGCTGCCTTCTCTTGCGGCGATGGCTCATCTAGTAAATCTTGAACCCTTCAGCTCATCACAATGTTTGGGAGAAGATTTAGAGTACTAAGAGAGACCTGTCAAAGAAGCTGGATAGTCTTTCAAAGCTGCCCGAGAAGTCGCAGGGGGCGATGGGGTGGTAATTTACAGGCATGGCATTTAACCTGCTGTAACACCATCTCCTGCACCTGGCATTACTTTAGCCCATCACTTCTCAAAGGCCATAAACTTTGGACACACAGGTCTTCATTTTTCTTTTGTAGCTGTGGGAAACACAAATCATGCAAAGCTGGAGCTGTGACTTGGCCAGTCCCGGAGGTGATCTGAATGTTAGCCAGATAATGAATGCTTGGAGCCTGGTGGGAGAAAAAGGGGTCCAAAAGACTGAATGTAAGTGGGACTGCTCCCCGTGTGTCTCTCTCTGCAAGAATACCAAGCACTCAGAAACCATGCATCTTTCCATCAATTTTGTTCCCAAGTGACTCGAGCCAACTAGTGGTTTATGGTTAGAGCTTAAGAAAAGAAGACCTGCTTACTGTGAAACAATTTACAAATATTAAGGCACCCTGACTTCAGAATCCCAGTGTCCTTGCTCTCAAAATCTTTGTACTTAAGAAAATCCGTTATGAGACTGTAACGGCAATACTCCACAGACCTTTTGCTGGATCTAACTCTACAATAGGAACGACTGCATTCCCAACAGTGTACTATCCCTGCTACTGAACACAGGCAGGTACAGGGGAAGGGTTTGGACAGTACGTGACAGATACAGATGACAGATACACACTGGGATGATCTGATACAGTATTTCAGTTAGAGAGGAGGGCATAACAGAGAAGTTCATAGGTTAAGATGAGCCGCAGGAAAAGGGCAAATTTTCTATTCTGTTCAAACAAGGACTCCCAGGCCAGGGCCTAAAGGAAGTCACAATAAGGTGATCCAACTCTCAGCTTTACACCAAATACGGACTTTTTTTTTTTTGAACTTGACCAAGTGCAATTCATTGCAATGTGGTAATAATAATAAAAAAAAACTGTTTCAGAAACTATATGCTAAACAAAATAACCTCTGTGTACCAAGAGAGGACTTTGAATATAAGCTGTGCTATTGGTTTTAGGACTTTAAAGGCTGCTTTAAAAAACAGGAAAAAAATATTCACAAAATATGATTCCAATGCGAATCAAAAGGTCTATAAATCCCAGTACTGCCACTGCATGCAAGAGAACACGAAAGAAGAGGATGCCAAGCTCGATCCACCTGTATGAGGGCTGGTGGTGGGCCATTTGTCCTAACACCCTTTTATCTGAAGCAGGGATGGATTTTGAGGCCAGTTCCGAAGGGCTGGGGTTTGGTGCCACAGTTTCAACCTGACCCTCCTTGTCTGACTTCCTGGGGTTGCTTCCATGCACAAAGCCAGTGAAAACACCCACGCAGCTGTTCAAATATTTGACGTCTGAACTGCTTGACATTATTCATTCATCTCAGGCTCATTCAAACCAGATTTCTGGACAAGTGCTGTTATAAATGGATTAAGAGGGCCACTAAATGCAAGGAAGGACTGATAGGATCACACCTGCTTCTCACTAACTCAGCTCAAGTGTAAGGAGGGCTCAGAACTTCAGTTCATGCCAGCAGCTCTGCGGCACCATCCAGAAGTGAGGAAAATGCGAAATAGAGCACAGAGGGTGTCGAGCAGAACAAAACAGCCTTCGTGACAGCATTGTTTCAGACCCACCAGAGGAGAACGGGAGCTTCCAGAAGACCCCCTACCACCACACCCGGGTGATTTGCAATTCAACAGCATGCTCTGGGTTCCTCGGCAGGGCTCAGCTTCTGAAGGACACGCAGTAATTCACTGCCATCCGCAGTGCTGCCTAGAGCAGACCTCTAAAACCAATGCCGCTATCCAGAGGTCAATGCTCAGGACTAGAACTTTATCCCAACGTGTTAATAAAGAGAAATCCGACAACTGAATGTTAAGTTGTAAGTTTGACCTAGGAATTCACGGGAGACGTGATCCTGAGGCTGTTATTCATAGGAGCAGCTGCGAATCTTACACAGAGAGTCACCTAAAGCCTGAAGAACATAATTCCACGTGTGAATTTGAAAATGCTACTTTCAGATTAAGACAAAACAAAATGCAAACTCTCCTATGTCTTTTGTTTCCTTGCTGAAGATTTTTTTGTTCTTGCTGTGCATTTGGTAGGAAGCAACCGCTTGTCATGTGCTGCCAGCCCCGATACAATTAGCCTCCCGATGCGAAAGCAGCACAATTCTCTGACAGTCTTAATCCCTGCTGCCTCCTTACGGTCCAGACAAACAGGAGTGAGCAGGCAGGTCAGATGCTGGGGCCATTAAGCAGAGAAAAAACAAAGTTACAGCTTTGTCTCCAATCCCCATTGCTCTTGCAGCCAGGTGCTCTGACAAGCAATTCCAGCACTGGTATTGAGTGGCACCTCTATAAACCCTGTGACAGTTTGGGAGACAAACTCCCCCATCAATCAGAATGTACCTATCAAGATCACTTACCTAGAGCGCCCGCCACCCTCCAGCACTGTGTACACAGCTTTGCTTGGGCTGGCCTCAGAGCACTCTGCCTGAGCTCTGATTCAAGTCAGTTTCTGAAAATTTTAGGTACTCTACACAAGCAACAGTGTTTGTGAAATACAGAGGCTGAGCTCTGAAAAACAGAAAAAATTCCCATGCCTCTTCACCACCACCAGGCTGCAGACACCGACAGGCTACAGGAATCAGCTGAGCTTGAAGGAGAGAGGGAAACACTTTCCACTTCCTTCCATGCACAGATTAATAATGGCTGGAGATAAATCTCATCAGAAATCCTTTTTCTTCCCCTTTGCGTAAGTTTTCAGAGCCCTTTCCTTTCTCCTAAGCTGTCCTCTACGCCTAAGCATCCTCCCTGACCTCTGCACTGCTTCTCAAATCTCACCTCCTTTGTGCAATCCCCCAGATGACAGGTCATCTCAACATATCTTCAGTGAATGGCAGCTCAAGCTAAGATCGAGAGTCATTAACATGATATATAAGCAGATTCACAGAACAGAACAGATAAAAGGGCCTCACATTCAAGTCTCTGCTTTTCTCCATCACGTTCGGCAGCAGATGGTCAAAGTGACAACATATGCTGCTTCAGGTGTTGGCAGCACTGCTGGCTCTCAGGCATACACGAGCTCACATGGAGACCAGCAGTCTCAGGCGTAGAAAGGTAAGACAACCAGACCAGTGCAGACCCAAATCCCTCAGCCAGATTTCCTCAGCGCAGCTGGGAAAGCACAGATCTGCTCTGCCCCATCCTTGCTCCTTAACTCTTACCTGGGCAGATAAGTCAATTAAATGTAAAGAGAACAGCTGCTCCCCAAAATTATCACTCCAAATGAGACCAAGGAACAAAACTAAAGTGTTAGCAGTAGTATTAATTGCACCACTGTTATGACAGCAGCTACTAGATGCTGCTCATGCAGAGGATCAAGCTCATTTGAATAGTGTTTCTCCTGTTTGGCTCCAGGAAGAAAAGGTTCAAATCTGTATCGGGAATATACAAAGTTCTGGATTTCTAGAAAAAAAAAAATAAAAAAAATCTATAAGTGGGTCTAAATCCAAATCCATCTCAGCATGCAGCTCTACTGGGGCCTTTGTTGGCTGGGAAGAGACATTCATTCTGCTCACAGGTAATTTGCACATGTTCAGGAAAGAAGAGAAAAAGCCTCCTATAAATCTCCAGAACTGTAGCCTTTGCTAATTACACTCCTTGCAGTAACCCCTTCTGCACAACCTCCCTTTCCAGCACGTTCACTCTATTTTCTTAACGAAATGTCACTCGCTGGCTTCTTGCAGAGTAAAAACAATGAGGGCAATAAAAGTAGTTTATGCAGACACACGGCCAGGCCTCACACACACTTCCCAAGAATGGCTCTAAACTGGGTTTATTTCATCAGCTGCTGAAGTATCCCAAACTAGTACTAAGAGGACAAGATGGCACGGATGCTGTTTCATTTTAAAAGGCATTTGGGAAGAAAGAAAAAGCCATTAGGGATTCTTGAAAGCAAGAGCAAGGGAAAGAATGAGGCCAGCCTGAACAGCAACCCTCCAGATTCATAACACTTCCCCAGCCGTATTTCTGGGCAGTCAAATTGTTCCCCCATCTTTTCTAACACAAACAGGGATAGAATACTTTTTCTAGCGACTTTTCACAGCCTGTTGCAGGAAAAATGACACTCAAAAGCCATGAAAAGCTGCTTGCAGGACAAGGGTTTCATTTCTCTGGAGCCAGATCCATTTCAAGCAGAACTATGATTTACCTGGAAAACTGACACCCGACTGTGTCATTACAGCGTACACCTGAAATAGCAGATGCATCAATCTGAGGCCGTCTGTTAGCTCCCACAGAGCCGACTGCTTACCAGCATCTTGGGCGCTTACAGCAGCCTTTGCTAACAGATCAGAGAAACAGCTGCCTTTAAAGAAAGGGCCATATAATTTTATGACCATTAACATCATTTTGCAGCAGCGTGCTGAACAAAGGGCAGGCAAGTTCTGCCATAAGGATAAGAGCCAGCTGCTGCAAGGCTCAGGGAAGAGGCTTCTCCACCCTGCACAGCACTGAGGAGCTGCCTGGGAGCAGTTTTCTTTTATACCTCCCTGTACCCCGTCAGGTGCGGATCGTGCCTACAGATGGGGAAGATGCACTTAGAGCAAAGGTCTGATCCGGTGTGGCAACTCACGCGTAGCTGCCTCCCAGAGCTCCGTGCCAGCATGATGCACTAAGGTGAGAACAGTCTCACCTCGATCTCAAAGGCTGCTCTTCAAAACCCAGAGCTGAAGCACAAAAGCAGCAGCAACAGCCACAGTCTTTGCAGCTACGGCTCGTTTTCCACAGCCAGAGAAAGGTGGATCTGAAAGCTTTTGTTCCCCTGGGGAGAGGGTGGAAACAAACAAAAAAGGAAGAGGGAGAATTAAAGTAATCTTGAATCACTAAGCAGATTCACATCACTGGATCAATAAGCACCACTAACAGGGATCACAGGAATGTCGCAACTTTGCCAATAATAAAGCAGCACTGCAGAGCTTGGAGGATGACTTTTCTAAGGCAGCCAAGCATGAAGCGGCAAGGCTGGTGAACAGCTGAAAGCGACACCCTGGCTTACAGTGGGCTGCTGCCAGTGGTGGGCCTCGGCGTAGTTTGCTTTAAATAATGATGAGCACAAAGATTGTATTTGTGGGGGAAAGCGGGAAAAAAGGCCTAAATTTCACAGGCCAAGCCCATATGCTCTTCCCCCAAACTAATTCTTTTCTAAGCTGGAAAGAAGAAAGAAAAATCAGTGTTAATTTAATCAATTGATCAGCCTATCGATTGGAAAACTGGAGCTGCTAGTTAGCCATGTGCTGCAACGCCCTCAACTCTGAAACCACAAAACACGCCATTGATTTCTTCACTTCCAGCTCCAAAACAAGAAATAAAGCCATGCTTTCAGCGGGAAAGCAACTTTCCAGGGCAGGGAGAAGATACAAGCGAACGAGAACAACCGGCCAGGAAACAGGGACTGCCGCATCCTGCGAGTTTCAAACTGAAATTAGTTACAGATGCAGTCACGGTGTCTTGTGTAAACTCTATCGATTGGGTAGCTGACAGTCTTCGGAGCCTCCATGCTAGGACAATCAATCCGGCTGCAGTGTCACCTGCCACTTTGCTGAACAGTTGACAATGCAATTATCCAGTGTGGAGGCAGGGAGTTGGCGTGTGTCAAACGCAGTTAGCCACTTTCCGGGCACTACTCGATAATGCATTTCACCGCCGAGTGTAAGAGACGACATGCGGAGACAGGAGCTGTTTAAAGCCATTGAGACCCATGCTCCCTTTTCCTTTAGAAAAATCTCACTGCCCATGACTTAACAACTGTATTCTAAAACGCTATTAAAATCACGTCAATCAACCATTTGGTGCTTAGGGCTGAAGTTTGACCCGAGTCTCCCAGAAGTAGGTTGCAGTTCCAGCAAAACCGCAGGCACTTGGGAAAAAAATAAAAATTATCAAATGACTGTCTTCAAGCCTAGGACTTTCAAAACCAAAGCAGACAGACCACTAGAAAAATGGATTGGAGAGAGCAGCTAAGCAAGAACAGCAGATGGGACTGGAAGATCTTATACTGCATGTCTGAAATCTAGGAAAATTGAAGTTTAAAAGGGATGCTGTCAACTTGAAATCCAGTCAATTTCAAAAAATTGAGTAGTTTCAGGTGCTCTACCTGCTCCCTTACTCCCCCTGCCAATTTTCATGGTTTTACAACCGCATTTTCTGTTTCCTTTTTAATTTTTTTCTTCTTCCTCTGTTGCTGGGTGACAGACATCCCTTTTCCTCCCCCAAGTATTATACATAATGCTGTCAAATGGAGAGAATTCCCCTTCTTCCCACAGAAACTTTCTGGTGAGAATGACTGTCGGGGTTACGTAAATCAAACAGCAAGATTTAGTTGATTTTGCTCCTCTCAGCTAACGTGTTCTGGCAGTTTGAGCACAAAAATTAGGTTCTTAGATTTTTGCATATATTAAAGTTAATGAAAATGTAATATCAGCAATCATGACTTTTACTGCCTATAAGCACTGTATTTTTTTTTTTTTAAAGTTAAAGCGATTTTTTACTTTGCTGAGTCCCATTGATTACACTGTGTTCCAAAATGACGAAAACACTGTTGCTTGAAGTGTTATGTGAACTATTAACACACATGATATTGAGCATCACTTACACGGTGGTTCATGATATAAGTTAAGAATTCTGATTTTTTTTTTTTAAAAACACAGACTATTCTCACCTGTTAGTGCTACTCACTAAAGTCAGCTTCTGATATTAATATACAGTACAGTACCCAAGAGATATTTATTAACTACAGAATCTCTCAAATGCTATACATCAACACAAACCTTGGAGAAATAGTCAGGTATAGCCCATCTGATTACTGTATATAACCCCCTGTAAATAGATCTGTAGCATTTTTAGCTCAATTATTACCTTACAGACAAGTACTTCCTCTCAGAGGAGAGAGGTGCAAACATTAAGAAATGCTTGGGCTACTCCACCAGACAAGTACAAAGTACCGTCCTTCAGCAACGGAGGGATTACCAGGATTACCACCATTTTACACAAGGGCTGAGGTAAGGCATACAAGTGTTCTGGGACTGAGCAGCCCTCTAGAGAGGGGTTAAGGCATAAAATAATCACTTGAGAAACATTAAATTTATTTATCTAACCCACTTTGAAGCTTACAACAGGTAGAAGTGACCAGCAGAAGGTAGCAAACCAAACACAGGAAAGCAAAAATGCTAACAATAAGGGCTGGAAAAGATGTTCAGATGTGTAGATGCAGAATTGCATTCACCTTACAGAATGAGCCAGGAGGAAAGCTGATGCTGGAAATGTGACAGAGAAAGGCAATGAACTGAGTTCTTGCTAAGTGGGAGGAAGATTAAGAATTTCATTATGGCAAAGACTCCCTGTACTCTTACCACAGACTCCTCTTGCATCCAAGTTGAAGTCTGCTTTAGCCTGCCAGGGTAAAATGAATGAATTCTGACTCATCTCCACAGAAATGGGGAAGGTGATTCTGGTTACTTGATCATTCTTCCAAAAAGGCCTAAGTATGCCAGTGACATATTCTATTTCCCACATGGTCTCTTAGGAGAAGCCACACTTTTACTTTTCAGCTCAAATTCCTTTGCTGAATTTGAGAAGATCAGTTTATATCTTCTTATTGGTATGATCCTAAATGCAGCTTGAAGCTCCTTGCATAGAAAAATGCAAAATCCCCCCATCTACAGAAGCTTTCCTGCATGCCCCATTATATTTTATCTGAAAAAGAGCGCACAGCTGGCTACTAAGTGGGGTTCTAGGTGTTTCAAGCTCTGTTGCCAGCTTTGCCACTACCTTTATAACATTAGAGAAGTTGCTTCTTCACACTTCTGTTTCCCCACGTAGGTAACAAACATGCAGTTTGTAGAGTTTTGTTGCAAGAGTTCCATGTTCATTACACTGCACTGAGAAGCACAAACGCGTCTTCCTCTTCTATTTGGAGCTTTCTGCCCAGGCAGTTACCAGACACGAGCAAACTCATTGTGTTCACAAACACCTGCTCCTGTGGCAGGAGAACTGGAAAAGCATCTACTTAGATTCTGAGGACAGGACCTCACACTCACAAGCATGCTTCTAATGTTACAGGTATTTAGAAGAACAAATTGGAGGAACACATAGCTATTGCCATAGAGCTCTTTCCTGTACAACTAGCCTATGGAGAAAGAAGGCTAGTCCACAACATTTGCTGCTCAAACTGATGCACATCTTGATTCTGCAGAGATAAAGCTGACTGTGGGACTGCAGCCATCTGCTGTAAACTTTCAGACATTTTAATACAGTCCCACTTTCCACGCAGCTGCCCTAATTGTACATGACATGAGATCCAATGCAAATGGGTACCCTGGGATAACTATAGTTTGTTACAGCTTATAAGGCTTTACCAAGTCTCTCTTTGCATATGTTAGCAAGAGAAAAGAGCAGCACCAGTTAAAGACATTAATGAATGGATAACAAGCCCTTTGCTATCTTGGGAGGACAACAGCATGGAGAAATAAAGAGAAACTTGAGTCAAGTAATCCCCATTTCTTCTTTCACAGTATTCGCAATCCATCAGTTGGATCCTTGTCATCATGTTGATCTTTCTTAGAAAGCATCCTTCCCTGAAAATGCCCTGCTTACCATTTTAACACTTGCAAAGTCTTTTGCTCTTCTGTGTTATTTTCAAGGTAACTGATCTGCTGAAGTAAAGAAACCCAGAAGAGCAATGGTGACTAGCTTGCTACCGCACCCAGAGGAAGGCTTTGCAGTGGGGGAGATGGAAGGGAGAAAAGGATGACAGCACGGGTGGAGAGAACTTAGCTACAATTCTTCAATCTTTTCATATCTAAAGAGGACAGCAATCTCTGTTCTATCAGACCGTGTGGTTCATGTTTTAAATGGTACTTGCTGCTAGTTTGCTTTCCCTGTCTCTGTCTCCCTCCCTTTGAAGCAGACTGGACAGCTTCCTCAAGCTGGCGTTATCACTCCCTCTAACCACTCTTGGCAGGCAATCTAATTCCCCCTGAAAAGGTCACCGCCATTTTAACTGCCTTTCAATCACATTAAGCACGCTGCCGCTCGTGCTCAGAGCACTGCGCCTGCAGCTCTCCTGACTGAGGTGCGATCGATAAACTGACATCCCGTCCCCCGACATCCCCAACCGCTCCCATCCGCAGCTCGCCTCCTGCCCCTCTCCTGGGCAAACCCCCTTCCCAGAGTGAGCGGCGAGAGATCGAGTGACAAAAATCCCTCCTCAAATGCGAGGCAGCAGAAGGGAGCTGCTAACCTGGCATTTACTAATCTACTTTGTCCCATCTGCTAAGGAACAGAAGGGTGCAAGCATCGCCCTCCCTCCTCTCCCAGACCTACAGAGGCAGCGACTTCACAGGACAGTTTGCTCAGGCACCGGTCCAGACACCTTTGAAGCTGTGTTACAAAGAACAAGCCACCCTCAAGCTTCCTTCAATGCAATCATTACCGTTATCTCTCCCCCCGCACTTCTTTTTTNCGAGTTATGTGTTCCACCCATCGATCCCTGTGTAAGACACTGTTTTAAGTCCTCTTGCCTTTTGACTGTGCTAAGCCGTTTAAGAGATGACAGCGGCTTCTATCAGTGCAAAGCTGATGCGATTCTTTTCAGATAAAGCACTTTTTTTCACTCCCCCCCTCCCTTTTCCTTCTTTCAAGTAAGAGACATACACACAAAAAGAGACACTGAATCTTTCAAAGAAAAAAAACCCTTTTGAACTTCCCTCAGGAATTCTTTAAAGGGATAACCTTACAGTGTAAACACAGAGGGTAACGTGCATCCATTCTGGAGAGGAACAGAAGAATTGCTACAAATACGTTGAGTGTTAAAAAAAACCATCAGAGAGGGAGCCACTTGATGCTTTCACTTGTGAAGCCTTGTTGGCTTCCTAAACAGAGAAACTCATTAGACAAAGATTGCACAAAATAATCTCCTGCAACAAAGACCATCGGAGAGGGATGATCCAGAGACATGGGGACAGATGGTTACCAAGCGTTCAGGTATTTCAAAAGAAATTTTAGTCTTGTGACAGTTCTGAGATAGGGAATTATTTTATTAATACTTCTGTATAGCTTTTTGCTTCGAAGCAAGAGCTTGATTAAAATAGCAGTAGGTATTTCACGCTGGTAGCCTTCTGCACCCATCCCAAACAGAAGAAACTTCTCCAAATATGAATTCCTACTTCAAACAGAACCTCTGCTGAAACAAAGTGGTTCCAAATCCTACATAATTGCCAATAATCTTCATTTATATTCTGTATTCTTCCAGCTTGGGGTAAGCACATTTGGCTCTGCTGCAGTAGAGCCAATTGTGGATTTGCAGCTGCAACACCAGCACAGAAGACCAAGAATTTTCACCTCCTAAGACAGCCCCTCAGACGAGAGGAGCAAGTCTTCCTTCTAACAGCTTTGGGAGCAAGAAAGCTTCATCCTAGGAACCACACAACTGAGACTTTCAGACTGTGATTGCTCTCAAGTATTAGACCATCTTCCAGAAAATCTGAGTGGGTCTATTCATTTCCACGACTTCTGTTTTCAAGATGAAAAACCCCAATGTCTCCCAACCTTCCCTCACCTTAGAACCTGACAGGATCTTTCATATAATTAACAAAGTTTTCTTCACCTCAAAAGTGACATAAACTTTGTCCATTAACCAAAAAATGATAAGAATAAGCAGCCAGGACCTGTGTTAAGTTTGAGCCACCTCTGTAATGCTGCCCAGTGGTCCAAGATGACTCATGCAATACATGCAGGCCTCAGTGTCCTGCTCCCCACACCGCCTGGCTGTGACATCTCCTCACAGCAACACACCATTAAAACTGAAATTGATGAGACACATGGACATCTATTCTCCCCTCTGGTTTTATGTATTTCCCCACGTCAACTCTTTAGACATTGGTGACATCCCTGAAGCCTGGCAAAGGCTGTCTGGTATTATAAAAGGCCTTTGATTTCCACATCGCTGCTACTTCTCAGCAAAGGGAACAGAGCCAAACGCAAAGCCTCGGGTGACGAGGGTTAACGAGGGCCTTGCCAACTCCAGACAAAGCAGGTTTAAGCATTGGAGAGCATCTCTAAAACGTTGTGCTGTGCTTCAGGGCTGTACATTAGGAATTCTGTCCCTAAAACAAGGGAAGAACCAACACTGGCAGAGAACGAAAAAAGACAGTCACCTTAAGTTTACCTGAGAGTGCACAAAGCAGGTCTGGCTGATGAAGACCTCTGAATGCCAGCAGCCAGAGAAAACATGAGAACCGCTAAAGGGAGCATTAAAAAGTATAACTTGCTTAAAAAGAAATACAACCAGCTAACTAGGGGAGATCATTCCAGCTTTGCTTTGGCTTCCCAGATTTTACAGAAACTTCTTGTGTAGAACAGGCAGGTACCCTGCAGATATTATATGGTCATCCCAAAACACTAGATAGAAAGTTGGTGACAAAAAATTCCCTGCTTAGGGAAGAGCATCCCACACCAAGAAGAGAAGGAGAATGAACCAATGTCCTTCCCATCAGGGCAACTACAAAGGGTGTCAGAATTGCCTCTAGTCTGTTTTAGTTTTCTGATCCTTTGCTGGATCTGTCCACATAACTAAATGCTGTTGAAGGTGTCATGAAGGTCTCAAAAATGAAAGAAGAGACAGACTCCATACTTCCTGATGGAAACAAGGCTATTTCTGTGTATCAAATACAGAAATAACCATCTTAGCACATGCAGCCATCTAGCAGAGAAGGTTACAACCCTGACTGTTGCGAAAGTCTGTCTAACCTCTGGTGGATGAAAGCAACAGATTTATATAATGCAAAATAACACATTTGAGAATTCCAGTTCAAATAATGAAAAAGGATCAAGGAGTAAGTACTTTGCATTTATACAGCCTAACCACATCAGTTACACACGCTCTGTCAACCTGGAGCCTCATATAAACAACACTCTGACTGAAGCAGTATGCAAGCTTCAGGCCACACTTCAGTGAATTAATTTAAAAACAACTGTGAATATTATCCAGGTGAAGACACCACAACGTGAGGACCAAAGCAAGTGGAAGATTGTGCTCTCCTCAAAAACTCATCTGTTTGGTGAGGGTGAAGGAGGAAACTGTATGTTCACAGACAGCAGCAGAAATGAACTGAGTAGCTGTCCTCATCGGGACTAGTAGTGACAGTGAGAGGCATACAGGCATCCCACGCTTCTCTGCTACTGATTGTAATAACTGTACTAAAGAGAAGCCTAAGGCCCTGCGTGGTCTCATCAGAACTCTGCCCAGAATCATACACAGACTCGCCTCTCCACACTGGAAAAAAGAAAGAGTTACAAAAATGAAGGCCACAGACCCGGGAAGTGAACAACGTGAGCTTCACTGGGTAGCCTTTAAAACCTGCTCCTTCACCTCTGTGCTCCTGATCATCTGCTCTGCTACAATTTAATTTCAGAGGAAGGTAAGAGGAGATCAGGAATGCCAGGTTGCTATTGAGCACATGACTGGCTTTTAAGTCCAAGTCCCTTACTTAGTAGCCTTTCCCCTTGAGATATTTTAAATTAAAATCCAAGCTGATATAGGAAGAGATCACATCCCATCCTCTTTATTGAACGGAGGGAGCCAGCATTCCTCCTCTCATTAGGCATGCACTACGTGGATTGCTTGCGAGAGACTCCCCTTAGTGCCAGAGGTTCGTGCCAAAGAACAGTTTAGTAAATCCTCCTCTTTGAGGCCAAAGGGCTGAGTGTAAGAAAGGGGCCAGGTTTCTAGCTAAAATTACATTCACCAATAAAGCTCACGAGAGGTCAAATTTTGCCATAACTCACTCTCTCCTCAGTAACTGATTTCCCCGTCACTGGGGAAGGAGCAGAAGGAGGAAAAATAAAATGTGTTTGTCTGGGAGCCCTAAGGGCTTGCAGCGCTGGAGGTACAGAGCAGGTTCCTGGATTCTCATTTATCAACCTTAAAAGGGATGGAGTGATAAATGCACAACCGGGCCTTTAATATTTTATGCAGGTGCTAAAGCGACTTAGCTGTCACCTTCAATACATCACCAGAGGCTGATACACCAGCTTTCGTCACTCCAGGCTGGGAATTTTTACAATTTCATTTCTATTTCCCTCTCTTCACATATTTCCACGTATATCTTACTATGTGTAACATATAAGAAGCTATTTTCCCCAAATGATCTCCCCATTCTACCCATTCCCTCTTTAGTCACATTTCTTGAGCAAGAAATAATGCCACGCTTTCGTTCAGGATTTGCAGAAATTTTGACTCTTATCATTCCAGAGGGGAAGAAAGCTGAAATTGCTTTATATTCTTGCAAAGGGTTAAGGTCCCACCCTTTCTGAAAGACAAATATCCAGGTCCCTCCCTTTAAAGACAAGCAACGATCAACTTCCATAGCACAATGATTCACAAGGGACCCCAAAACATTGGCGCACCTCGAAATCCTCCCTCCAGGAGAGTAGTAGCCCGTATCCTCTTCTGCCCACACCATTCGTACTCTTCAAAGCGGTTGCCGTTCTCGTTCTCGATGTCCACAGAGTCATCCTCAGTCATGCATGAACCTTCTCTCTGCACAGGGTAAAGCAGGGGCAGAGCGTTGAGATGCATGAAATAGCTCTTTGGGGTTAACAGCTCAGGGTGGGGTGCAGAAGGGACTGTTCCCAGGGCAGCATCTGCTCCCCTCCCCCATTCCCAGTGATCTGAACCTAGAAATAAACTGGCACTAGATGAATGTGACAACATTAAGGTCAAAAGAAGTGACAAGGGGTCATCATTTTTGCACACGGAAATTTAAGCTCTGGTTCCTACAACAACACGTGTGCATTTCACATGCGTTCACCTACTTTGCATGCATGTTTTCCCGACCTATCGTGTAAAAAACAGATTCCTTGGATCCCCAGCACAGAGAAGCTCCCAAGCTACAGGAATTGGCAAGGAACATTCTCCTTGACCACATTATTTGGGCACACTGATCAAAAGGCACCTCTCTTCACACCATGTACCGCCTGATGCAACAAGAATGAATTTCTCTGCTGTGGGCTTTTCTGTAAAACAAGCATGGAAAGCCCTATGACACAACCATCTCTCCCCTAGGGCTTGTTCCTCATTATTCCTTGCTGTCTTTGGGAAGAACAGCAAGAGAATGGTTCTGCTCAAACACACTTGCTAGCATAAGGTAGTCATGCAACATTTACAAGTGCCAGCCTGTTACAAAAGAACCCAACAAAAAATAATTCTAATGTTGTCAAGGCAGAGATCAGAAAGAACTCTTCTTGCTGTGCTACATGGGAAGTATAGAGTCCTACAAAAGGCTTCATAAACCTCAATAGCTCTACCTTTACAGTCTACAACTTCAACAACAGTGAAAGGGTGCATGAAATAAAGAAGTCACTAATGCAACACAGGAGAAAATCCAGAAGAATCCATCTTCCAAGACAAAGGCAAGTGACTACAGATCTCAGGGAGACAGTTAGCATTGCCTGCAAGCTCAGCAATGTTAGTTTTTGCCCCACGTTAGCTCAGTTGCAGACAAAGCTGGGAGTAGGGAGAAGGGAATGGCAGCTGGCGATCCTGCTGCGCCTCTACCTTTGCAAGGCATTGTTCCACATGCCTACTCATCTCCTCCTCGGATCCTGACAGAGGTCGGCTGCAGAGGGGACATACCTGCCCTTCGTCTTGCTTCCTCCGTTTCATTTTTCCAATCCGAGCTGCATGGAGAAACCAAGGAAAGAAAACAAAAAAAGGAAGACATGTCAAGTTTGTAGATCCACTCTTCCCTATGTGCTCAGCTCCAAAGAATAATCCTTTGGCAGAAATGGTAAGATTTCACACCAGAAAATCCCATTGCAGCTCCCTATTCTGACCTCCTAAACAGTACAGAGAATTTTACTTAGCACTTTCCACATTAAACCTGTAACCTGTGGCTGAGTATAGCTCGATTTCAGAAAGGCAGCATTCACAACTTAAGAACTAGGAGAGCAAATATCTACTGCACAACTCAAAGTTAGTTATTCAAATGGTTAAACACTTTTTCTTGGAAGCCTGAAATTGTTTTCAAATCTGAGCGATCAAGCCACTGAACCCCGTTCTGGATTATGTCTTCTAAGTGCAAGACCCACCCAGTCCCTAGGCAGAAACTTGCTCAGACCACAGAAAGTTGATGAAGTGCCCAAAAAGCCTCGGACAAATCAGGTAACAATCACTTTCGGGACCACAGAGTCTCCTGCACACCCTGAGCAACTTCTTCCCAGACTGTCACAAACAAGTCAGAGCAGCATCTTAGTAGCAGGTAACATTTATGGAGAGGAAAGATCCTTGCTGTTAAAAATGCAGCACATATACTAGATAGCTTCTGTCTCTCTGTTATTTTTATTTCACTGTTTTCATGTATAGAGTAACTGGGCATGCTCTAGGAAACAAACATGTTAGGAATCACGATGATTAGAAAAAGCAGCCAAGGTAGCCTGTTGCTTAATTCAATCCCTGGTTAATTTAAGCCATCGTTTAATGTGATCAAAACATCTGGAACCAAATCATTTGCATTAAAAAGAACTTCTGTCCTTTATTATGATGGCTTTAGGCAGGTATTACTGAATAACTCAATCACTGGCCGCAGGAAAGTTCCTGTTTAATTAATAAGGAAGGTCAAAATTCTGAATGAGAGACAAGGAAAGGCCCAAGGAAAGCCCAAGTGATAATGAGAGATGACACCACCAAAAAGCTGCGTTAGCCAGAAATCATTACTGACGTTGTGAGCACTGCGGCATGCTCTGAAAGCCTTTGTGCCTCAAGACTGTAAGATCAACAGCCCCCTGCAGCCAACAACGAGGAGAAAGGTGCTGGAATGCCAGGACCGTATCATGGCACAGGAAAGCTTCTGTCAATCGTTTTCTAAAGTACATCAGTTTAGTGCATTCACATCACCAAGGGATTTATCATGTTTTAGCTGAGTGCACCAACACAGACCTGAAAGGCCTCTTTCAAGGCTTTCTTGTTGGCTTCCCTGGACTCGGGACTCTCTGGCTTAGGACATGCTTCCCCACAACCCAGAATTAGGAATATTCACCATCCCCTACACTCTGCGATGCTCCAGGATTAAGAAGGCTGCAAATTATTCCCTGGGCACTGCTTTTCCTCGCTGAAAGTGAGCAGATTTACAAAAAAACCTCCCTCCATAACAAACCTGTGTTCCTGGCATCATGAAAAGGATTCTGCAAATGTAACATTCCTATAGTAAGAGAACTTGAGACCAAAACAGGAGTGTTTTTGAGACCTGGCACTTTGAACAACAGCGACCCTCTCGAGTAAATGCACACCACACTTTAATCAATTGTCTGAATTTTGTTTGCTGACATTCCACTTTCCTCTCTTGCGCTAGGCAGACAGCCCACCTGCCTCTCCACATATTTCAGGTAGTTCAGTATTCCTAGTAGGATGTTTTGCTAGTTTCCCTCCTATTTTGTCTGCTTAAATCAATTATTTTACTCATACTGTCAACTTTTACTCCAGAATATAAACTGCTTGACTTCCAGTTGAAACAGAAGCAACCATTAATTATAAAGTGTTATTTCTGATTTCAGTGTGTCCAAATGAATTATGTTCCACTTTTAAATAAAACAATGGCCCCCAATGGCTTCTGTTTTTTCTCCTTTTCCTGAAGCCCCCAAAGCCATCCCTCCTCCTCTTCCTCCTCCAAGGTCATGCAGCCCCATTGCCAGAAGTAGTCAGAGTTAAACCGTACTCTTTCTGGTTTGTACTTCAGTGCATGAGAGACTTCTGAAGTCCTGGATTGGTGAATACCTGTATCTTCCAGCACGGCTCTTTCCCATAAGTTTCAGATGCTCTTTCCTTGCCTCATTAGCTCTGCAGAGCCAGCACAAAACAGGAGATAAGGCTGGAATCTGACTCAACCGTACTCCAGGAAACACCTACCTGACCAGAGAAAAATGCAGGAAGACAGAAACAAAGCCTTCTCTATCCTGGTCACAGACATCTTTCCCTCACCTCATCCTGTTTTTAAACAGGGAAATGAAGGGAAGAGCAGTTAAAATATTCTGGTAGGATTCTCCGTGGCCAATGAATGCAGGTAAGTCAGTCTGTCTGGCAAGTTTATCAGTATTTATGACTTTTTTTTACTGCCAGACTCCTCTGGCCCATGCACCCTAACAGTAGCGAAAGGAAGGCACCTTGTTTTAGGTCTTGCACTGATAAGTTCCTGGGACCCTTTTGCCACAACAAGCACCTGCTTTGCTGCTGAAGTGCTACTGCAGAGCTGGGGACAGAAGCGAGCTCGCTCCCAGCTCCATGCAGGACTCAGCAGACAGCTCCTATCTTGGCTCATTTAGCTTCTTGGAGAAGCAGCCCTTTCAGTTCCAGTGCCACAAGTGAAAAGGCCACTGGACGGAAGAGGTGTTGAAACCAAATCCCCTTGCCATTTTCTTTCCGTGGTCATTAGCAGCAGCAGCGCTGTGCCCACGGAGGCCCAGGGAGCCCCTGGTGACAGCAGAAAACCAAAGGAAATGCTGCAGCCTCGAAAGCCCATCCCGAGCAGCGCTTTCCATACCCGACACGCAGCCCTGCTATCACTTCCAATCAGCGCAGAAGGGACAGAGCGGCCCCAAAGGCAGGGGGTGATTGTGGCGCTGTCCCGAAGGGGAGCAGCTCAAAAGAACACGCAAGTGAGACCGCAGGACTGTTAATTAGTGTTGATAGATGCAATCATTTCTAATTAGCTCACTAATCCCTCTCCCCCACACTCCTGTCGCAGGAGCTTGGGAGAGGAAAAAAAAAGTCATTCCCTCTTGTAATTCAGGAAGATGAAAACACAGCCAGCGGACGACTGGATGCAAGGAGAGGATGGAGCTCAGGGAAGGAGGGCTTTGCATGAGGCTGACCCCTTCTTATCTCTGCCTGAACAAAGACTCTGTAGTTATTATTCCGGCCTTCTGCCAGAAGGTGAGGAGTTCACTAATTTTTATTAACATTAATAATTATTATTAGGCCATCAGAGGGCTTCTAGCACCTTTAAGGTCTCACTTTTCACAGACATACTTTAGCAGCTTTACCCTACGCAGTGCTCTTACTGCATGAGTCCTCCCTCAGGTTACACTAAAGCATGGAGCACTTTGTCCTCTCAAGTCCCCTCATACCACCACTCTGGTGACACGACCAGCAGCTTCCCCTAGCAGGGGAGCAGGACACAGCCTCTTTTCTCAGTCCTACCACTGCTGTGCTGGGAGCCTGCAGGTTCCCAGGAAGGTGGTCCTCACCCATGGAGGGCAACCAGGGAGTTTAAGTGACCACAGGATGGGGATGAGAAGTAGCACATGGTGACCCTTTGCAAGGACTGGGGTCTACGCTAATGTCTCTGACCTTAACTTGGAAGCCGTGCTGGCTAAGGAAGCTGCTTGTCCTGTTCCTAATATGGGGTCATCCTCATTCTGGACTGTGCCATGTGAGAAGCTGCTTGTGCTGGAGAAAGAGGAGCCAAACTGCACTTGGCAGCTGAGTTTCCAAAGCCTCTCCTGCCTCTGGGAGGCCCCTGCCTTCCCATAGGAGGGGACAGAAGGAGCCGTGCCCCTGCCCTCCCCAACACTGCTGCTTTATGGGCAGAAGGGACCGAGCATCTTCTCTCACAGGAGGCTCTCCCTATCTAGGCTAAACCTTATTAATGCCTAAAGATTAGGTTGCTCTCTAGCCCAGAAAAATTTCTTGGGAGAAAAGCTAATGGGTTTTAGTATTCACTGCCACCCTCCCGAGTAAACAAAAATTCACCTTCAGGACAGGGCAGTCTAATTACCTCAGGAGTGCTCTTACATCGCATCCAGCAGTGGACACTACACAAACCTCTCCTGCAGCATCAAAGGAGATGATTAAGTTACTAGCAATATCTCTTATGATTCCTTCCACCAGTTTGAGTGGTCCCCTGAGTCCCATGCAGACATCATTAGCAGCTCCTGCAATGGCAGGCCAATCAAATTAAATGGAAACATTTTTGTCTCCTTTCCAGTGAAAATCATCTAGCTTTATCCCTCCCCCACCCATCATCAGCTGCAGAAGCACACGATGTGCTGGTGCTGGTTCGAGTCCAACGACAAACCATTCGGCAAACACCTCCATGTTGATCCAGAGAGGCAGGCCTAGGGTCAGCATTGACACTGGAATTGGTTTCCCAGGCAGCTGCAAAAGGAGCTTTGTAAGGACTTATTCCGCAGTTCTACTGAGAATGCCAACTTTGCAAACACCCCTAAATTTGAATCAAAGATATTCGAGCACAAGAGGTAGCACCTGCTCTCTACAAATCTACTACAAGAGTTTTAAGAAGTGCTTACACTTTGTTGGACTTCTCACAAAAAGCTTCTGTGGCTGATCAACTTATCGAAGAGCATCTGATCCAAGGAACAAAGGCAGCAACAGCAGAGTACAAAAAGCCACCTCAAGAACAAGCTAAAGCAGGAAAACAGATGGTCAAGAATAAATCTGTTTCAGACCTTATGTATAATTTGCTGCTCATCTGCCTGAGAGAGAACATTAAGGGCCAAATTCACAGAAGGGTCTCAATGGGGCTTTCACATTTGCATGGCCAAACTTCCACACAGATAATTTTCAGCAATCTTCCGTCTGACACTATTCTCCGAGGGTGGCACAGACTTAGCCTGCTGAATCCATGTTCTGATACACTAATGTCTAACTTTGTGTTCTAATTTGAATGAGTACCTAAGCAGATCTGCACTGTTAAATTCCATAAGCACCAATTTACAGGGTGGCTTATCAAGTTTCGACTTTGGTGACACTGGAAATAAGGCAAATGCCTTCTTTACCACATGGGTTCGTCACGAATCAGCACCTCACACTCCTGGGTTTGCACGGACACAACCTCTGCAAAGTGAGTTTAGCACAGGTGAAAGGTGCTGGATTAACTCACTGAGGCTGACAGGGAACTTCAGATACAAACACTCAACCAAGAGCCTTGAAGACAGAACATTAATCTGCTGCTCCAGAGCTTGCAAATGCATTCACCTCATTTACAGTTCAATTTAAGCTAAAAGTTTGACTTACAGAATTAAAATTCTGAACTGTCTGGTACCTGTAAACCACGTACCTATCAGGACCTAATCAGGTCGCAGCCAAGCCAAGAGCAGCTCACAGATGTCCCTCTCTCTACCTTCTCTTTCCTTAGCTCTTGTTGTGCTATTTGAAGTGACCACAATGGGATGAAACACATCTGGGAGACCTGACAGGACTCGGGCACAAAAAGCCAGGGCAGCTGAGATTTGAGTCAAGGACTATGTGGGAGAACAGCAAACACCACAGGTCCTTTTTTAGGGCAGGAGTTTCCAGAAGTGATCCTGGAGCTCAGATCCTAAGAATCTTTACAAAGATACCAAGACAAACTGGTAGCAACAATACTGAAAAGTAACTTTAGAACATAATAGAAACAAATGAAATAGTAGGTTTTTCTTTGACAGACTGCATTTTCTATATGCTAAGTTTCTTCAGTGTGTCAATAGGAACATTAAGCAAAAAGCCAGATGTCTTTGGACAAGTCCTACACAATTTCTGTCAATGTAAACTGACAGAAATAAGGAAACCATTCTTGCAGAGCAAGCTATAAAATTGTATGATTGATTAGAAGCTCATTAGAACGCAAGATATAGACAAATAAGCATTTTTTTCCCATAGCACTCAAGTGTTCTCCATCTGGAGCAATAGTGCTTAAATAACTGTTTAACAATAATGTGGCAAAGCTTATGAATACTACAAGTTATTTTAGTGCAAACAACTGTGGAGGAGGAAACAAGAAAGCAGGCAGAGTTCAGTGGCCATAACTATTGAAAGGAGCTGTATACTCTTTCCAACCATCCGGCTAGATACTAATTTAACAGCACAGGACTGAACCAGGCATCGCTGGGGGTATGTTCTGGGAACAGTAATAATCAAGAGTCATAAAAAGCTAAGGTCAGAAGAAAACCAATTTTGATCCAGCTTGACTTCCTTTGTGATCCAAAGCATTTCAGCTAATATTTCTCCATCTAGTTCCCTAACTCCTGGACCTAGTACTGCTAGGGTGTACGACAGAACAGCCAGGAAATACCAGAATTACAAATGTATTATATAAATTAACCAAATGCCCTCACCTGGAATATGGCTGTTAGTTCTGCTCACTGTACCCCAAAATGTATATAGAAAAAGAGTAAAGGGTTCAGCAAAAGCAATGCAAATGCTGTGCAAAACTAGCAGCCTCCCTTTAGTTGATAAGCCCAGGTTCACAAAAACATCCTAAAACAGGACCTGAGAGGAGTTCCTAGATTGCAGCCTACACTGACCGTGCTGCAGCCCTTCTTCAGGCTGAAGTCAAAAGCAGAAAGCACCACTGAGTCAGTTCAGCAGAGCACGCTGTCATCAAGAGCTTTCATTCATCCTGAAGGACTCCACAACACCAAGAACAAGCCCGGCTCAGACTTTTTAAAATAAAATTATTGGCCTGAAAAAGGTGGAAGGTGTGAGCTTAGACTGAACTATCAAAAAATGATAAAGAAACGGTTTGACATCACTGACTCCAGAGACCTTTGTCACACAAAAACAAGTCACTGCAGAGTAACACCCGAGTGCATTTCAGTCAACTGAAGTCTGTGTCAGGAAAGGAGACTACCTGCAAATGCTGGCGGCTCACTGCACTCATCTAGCAGTGCAGATGTGAGCACACATGCCAACAATTGCCTGAACTGATACAAGGTAACTCATCTCTTTGTTGTACAACTTGACAGACCTTCCAGAGTTCACAGGTTTCTGGCCGTCGGAGGGTGTATTTAAGTCTCCAAGCCATCTCTGAATTCAGGTATGTATTCCTTATCAAAGACATTGGGTCAGTAACTTAATAAAATTTCTATTTGTTTAAGACTATACTAAACGTAGGACTTCCAATTCAAGCAAATTATTTCAGTACCAGTACAATCTAAAGCTTTTTGCTATTTTGTAAAGGTATCTTTACCTTTTTCTAACTAAACCGCATCAGCACAATGTCATCCTTGTTGTCCTAAACTATCACAGCAGGAAGCTCAAAATTAGCAGCCTCCTTGTAGCTTGAACAACTGAATACTAAGTGGTACATATTAGCTTATAGCTGGTCATCTATAATATCAGATGACAGAATATTGTTATTATTTAAATGGTAAGTTCCAACTTCTCTGAAGTTTAGGAAAACAGTTTCAACTTCTTCAGCTCAGGTACAGAAAGCAATGCTTGATTTGCAAACACAGGGATGGGTCTTTCCTCTTTCTGAAAGGAAATGATCTGATTTGGTTTTTAAATGCTAAACCACTTTTCACTAGATATACCCGTCTACTTGTTATCAACACGCAGAAATACAAGAATAAAAGTATTCAGCAGCATCTGTGTGTTTGAGGGAAAAAAAAAAAAAGTATGACGTCAGGGGCAAGCACGCTCAGACTGCTGGTTTAAAAGTTTACTGCAAGACCTCGATTCTGCCATGTGAGCCGTGAAAATACAGCAGCCCGGCCCCGTGATTTTAAACACCGGATCCAGGGCCTGCGCACGAACTCGCTTTTGGGACCCCAGCAGTGGGAACCACGTCCCCCGGGCAGCCGCGGGGGGACCTGCGGGATGCTGCCGGGCCGGGCTACCACCGACCGCTGCGGCGAGGCCGAGGCCAGGCACGGGGTCAGGCACCTCCGGGAAGTTTGGGGGCGAGGCGAGGCGCGGGGAGGGCCCGGCGGCGGGCGGGGACAGCCCGGGGCGCCGCACTCACCGTTCAGCCGGGTCTGCCGGTTCGCTCGCACCCGCAGGAAGGTCTGCAGAGGGGAGACAAGAGCGGAGAAGTGTCAGGGCCCCCGCTCCGCAGCCGCCGGATGTAAACAATCGCCCCC
>VXAA01004878.1:97884-161774 GCA_013399115.1 Anseranas semipalmata
GGATGCGGGCGGATACGGCGCGGCCCGGCAGGCGCCGCCGATCAGCCCCCAGCGGCCGCCGCCATGTTGGCCCCGGTCATGTGACCCGCCGCCGAGCGGGTGAAAGTTCACCAGGAAACCGGCGGGGAGAGGAGCGACAGGAGGAAGTTCCCATGGCAACCGACAGGCGGCAGCAGGGCCCAGCGAGCCCCGGCCAATCAGAGTCCAGCGGCGGCTGCAACCCAAGGCGGTCTGGCCAATCAGAGCTCAGGGGTAACTAGGCCCCAAGGGCGCGCGGCCAATGAGCGACCAGGAGCAAGTGGAACCCAAGGGCAGATGGCCAATCAGGACACAGGGGCAACTGCCATAAAGGGCCACGTGGCCAATCAGGGTCCAGGAGCAACCGAAAACCAGTGCTCCTTGCCCAATAGGGAGTGGGGGCCTTTCAGGCCCAACAACGGTGGCCAATCAGGGCCCTGGGCTCAACTGGAACCCACTGGTGCTGGCCAATCGGGAACCGGGGGCAACTGCTGCCTGACTTTTCTCGCAGGGCCTGGGCCGGGCACCTCGGCCTGGCGTGGCCTCAGCCTCTGGGCCCCGGCATCTCCCCGGGTGTCCCCAGGGCGGCCATGCTGTGGTACCGCTGGGCTGCCTCCTGCCCGTGGGCCTCCCAGCGCCCCCTCGTTCCTTCCTGCACCCCAGCGGTCAATGAGAACGGGCTAATGGGCTAATGGGCTTCCTTCCCACCGCCGCGCCGCGGGGCAGGAAAGAGCTGGGTCTAGAAATGGGGCAGGATGGGGTCCTACGTGCACAAATACCACCCTGTTCCTGTCATCGCAGCATCTCCAGACGTTCCTTCTTGGAAGGAAGCCTCCATTTTGGGCCTCCACCTGATAATCTGCCTATCCGTCAGTGGGAAAATGAAAAAAAAACAATGCGAATTGCTGTATCAGAAGCTTATGGGCAGCTAGCGAGGCCAGGTGCTGGCTGGTAAGCTCTGCACCGCACTGGTTTGCATCGTACATCCCAGCTCTGTCTGCAAGTTGAAATGCAGCTGTATTTTCATATGTGTGCTTACAAAATCAAAGCTGCTGATTGTTGGTTTTACCCTTTTAATTAATTAAGCTGTCTTTCAGGAGGCACACTCACCACTGAGGCTCTACTCTTTCCTGGATAAAGATTTTAGGCTTTCACTTATACTTACTCCATGTGTTAGCCACAAATAATTCTGTGGGCTCAGCTGACCTACATAAGGTGGTTCCCCTCCAAGCCTGAAATGTTATCTTTGCTGAATGGTGAATGATTTATAATTTGCTGTTGATTTTTCTACTGGGGATACAAGGAAGGGTTGCATCTAAATCTAACCGAAATGTCTTTATTTTTACTCAGAGTGCCAGAAAAGCCCCGGCTGACAGGACATTCTGTATGTAAGAGGAGCACCCACCAGTGACCCGTACCACAAGGTCCTGCAATGCACCAGCTGCCACTCGCTCCCTCTGATCAGCGTCCATGAGGCAAACTCCAGCAACCAGGCTTGGTGCAGGGGAGGCAAGGGGAGACCCAGGCCTCATGTCCTGCCGCTGCCCTACTCCCTCTTGGTACAGGGAGCAATGCAAACAGCCCAAGCACTGTGCAAGCCAGTATTCCTGCAGCACTCCTCTTCACAAATCTCCTTCTTCCCTAAATATCCCCATGGTAAATAAGCATGAGGACTAAGAAAACCAAGTCATAGGAATTCTGAAAACCTATACGCCAATAACTCCCATCCTAGCATGTTACTAATACAATGTATATTTGCTATTAGATCACAAGAAAGCACAGGGGACAGTCATAATCCCAGCACACCTCTGCACATGGAAATCTAAATTTTGCAGCCTTTAAAGTCACTAAGAGAGTCTTCTGCTCTGGTTCCTGAGCATTTCACTTGGTAAGCCAGGAAGACTGAATTCTCATTGATGTTGTGGCTTTATTAAGGATACACTGAGGCTTTACACAACCCTGGCACCCACTCTGAGGTCCCTTTACGCTGCCAGAGCAGCATAAAGCAGCCAGCATAAGTGTAAATGAAAATCAGGCCCCAGAGGTCTTTTCTCCCTGCAGTGCGGACTTACAACTCCCATTACGCATCGGCATTAAGGGCTGCAACCCTCCATAAAATACACTCACAAACTTAAAACACATTAGAGACTAGCTAGACTCAGCACATAGAGGGGGCTTCTGCTGAGAATATTTGTCCTCAAGTATGACATAATAAAAATTTATAGGAACAGAGGACTGCAAGGGACCGCCAATTTCACAGAGACTGAAATCTGGAGAAATGGGAAGGGAGGGGTGTTCTTGAACAAAGGGGGCCTTTGCAAAAGTCTTTTCCACACCCTTTCAGAAAGATCATTATTTATTTATTAGCCTTAATAAGCAGGCAGGAAAGAGAGCAGGGTTACCTGAATCAGGCATTTCTGTATCTTCTGTGGGGTTTGCTTCTCTTACTTTGCACCAGGTCTCATCATTCATACAAGGGTAAAGCAACCGTGATGTGACACCAAATTAGAACTGATCGCTACGTTGGACTATGTAGCAAAAAAATGGAGGATCTGGCCCTTATTTGATAATATCACCAATAAATAGGACAGAGGGAAGAATAACAGGCAACAAATGTACATTTTTTTGCTACTAATAAGACCTATCTTCAGGAACACATGCGTTAGGTGGGGCTGCTGGGCTAGACCCCCAACAATGGCCATCAACCTCTCCTTCTGTAGATCCAAATGCAGACCTGGCACGTGTGAAGTGGCCAGTGGAGGATGGCCTGACCTTGGGCACAGGGTATCACTGCAAAGGATATAGGGTCATGGAAATAGGATATAGGGATAGGATAGCGTATAGGGTCAAGGGCTTATGCCAAGCTGATACAGCCCTGGCCCACCCAGCCTGTCCCCATGGCAGGTAAAGGCATGCTTGGGTCTGTGCTAAAGACCACAGTTATTTTATCTGCTGCCTTTAAGAGCTTTCTTGAAGCCAGTGGCTGAGCACAGGCTCGCAGCCAAACTGGATGTGTCTTGAGCTGGAGTCAAGCTTGCCAGCCTGTCCCCAAAACACAGACTTCTAGCAAACAGAGCTGTACTCTGGCTGCTGCCTTTCTGATCCTTTCTTGCTCCATCTCCCTGAACTTTTACTCATTGTGTCACAACAAGTCAAGACCTGCTACTTCTCTGGGCAGAGCGTGTTTTCTTGCAGGGTTATAAAACATGCTGGCATGGCTGTGGATGGTCCAAAATTTGGGTGGGAGTCACGAGTCAGTTTGCTGGGCAGCGGCACACCAGTGAAATGGAGAATTTTGGCCTGCTGCAGGCTGACATCATTCACTGTTGTACAAAAAAATCACTTCTCTGGAAGTTTCATGGTGGCATGGGGTAAGTAATGACAAACACAGCCATGGCAACGGCAGAGGTGATGAATATAACGCAACAGAAACCTCTACAAAGATTTAAAGTAGTTTTGCACAGCTGTGGTTGAAAGCCAGAGCTGGGAGGACTCTGCAGACAAAAGCATGCCTTCATGGCCGTGCGAGGACAAAGTGCTCGCGTCCCCACTTTGCAGGCAGGCGGGCTGGGGCACTGGTACAGAGCTGAGAGCCGGGGAGCTCATGGAGAGCTGCGGGCGCTGGGGCGAGCTGGCTCCCCGGCTACGGCGGAGAGCAATGACGGTGTCTGCCTGCTTACCTGGTATCTGTCCGAGTGATGGATGTCATCCGAGGAGTGGGGTGATGCTGTCGGAGAATCTCCTTCCCGCTTGATTGAGGCCGACAACAAAATTGACTGCGAGAGAGAGGAGAAATTCATGCTGTGAGCATCACCGAGCAATCTGCTCCTTGCTAAGCTGCGCTCAAAGGTGTGGGGAACATGTCCGCACGGTGTGGGGCTGCGTGGGGATGGACTGCTGCAATGTGGGGCTGGCTTTGCACTTCATGGGGGAGCATATCACCTGCTCTGTGAGGGGATGGGCTGCAGGGGCTGCTGCGTGCTCCAGCCCAGTGCAAACGCATCAGGCAACAAAAGGGACAGTTGTGTTGTCCCTGGTATGGTGGCTGGGGGCAGAACCAGTCCGTGCTGTTATTTGCCACCACTCTGCTGGAAGTGATGTGTGAGGAGGGGCAGTGGGAGCACCCCGTAATCCGTGCTGGGCAGAGGGCAACAGGTTTGTTGGCTGGGGAAGGGAGGTCGGGCTGATGCTGTTTTCAACATGCACTGCCAGTTTTAGAAGCAGACACCAGCCCATAGCCCAGGGGCATGGCCAGGTTGAGCCTGGACATGCGATTTAAAATGATTCAGCTGATGAGAACCATCTTAAATTTGCCTTCTCTCCTTCTCAGCCCTCCCCTGCCCCATCTGATGGATGAGCTATTTACAGGGAAAGCATGAGCGTGCATCCCTGGACCATAAAGGTTGTCCAGCACACACGGGCCAGGGGAGGCAATGAAACAGCCACGGCAGCAAACGCTGTTCTACGTGTGCCCCTCCTGTGCTGGGAGAGCGTCTTGCACGCAAGGCTTCCCAAGTGCCCGGTAATTTATCTCCAGCTGTACAGCATGCAGGGTCAGAGCACGTGCTGCCCTGCAGATGCCACAGGGAGTCCAGGAGAGTCCCCTGATGAAAAAACACCCCAGAAATCCACAGAAATCATACAGCAACACGGGGGGGGGAGGGGGTGTGCTGGCATGGAGCAATGCCGGTGCACGCTCATCCGCCAGTACAAGTTCCACTAAATCTCTCAGTAGCTTTGCGCTAAAGCTCTCAGCACCTCAGCAGCACAACCACCTCTTCATTCTGTAATGATGCTATTTATTTTAATAAGTAGCACAGAAAAAAGGGCCTTTTAGAAGGTTAAAAAGATCAGTGATATTTGAGACCTAAGAAATCACTGATAAACTTCAAGTCAATAGTAGGTAAGTCTAAATTCTACACACAGTGAACCTGAGTGCGAGAACTGCTGCAGGAGTTTGACAGCATTTTAAAAAATGTACACTGAGTTGTAAGTGAAGTTTATTATTAGAAGAATTTGAAGGGGAAATCCAATTTAAAGTTCTAATTTTAAATATAAATTAGCTAAACTAGGTTAAATATGGCACAATACGTTGTAAAAAATATACACTGTAAATGCAGTTCTCCAGATGTTTGTTTCTGAGAATCAGCTGGCAAGATTCAACAATAAATGACTGCTCGGAGATGTGTATGTTTGCAAAGGGAAGTGTAGATATCATCTGAATTGGACAGGTCAAGTGTGGTGACAACATTATTAAAAAGCATAATACCTTGGAGAAAGGCAAGCATTCCAGAAACATTTGCCTCTGGGCTGAAATGAAACGTGAAAAAATGTGCATTTTTTGGAAAGATACGAGCTAGTGGGAAAATGACTCAGCATACAAATCCATTCAGTCAGCAGGATGTGATCCAGGGGCTCTGACAGCCCTCCCGGCGAGGAAGCAGAGCAGCATGGGCAGCATGGGCACAGAGGGAATGCGGACCGGGGATGCAGGCAGCGAGGAGGATTTGGGGTGCTGGGTGAGAGGGGTCATGGGGGAATTGCCCATTGGGGTGCTCAGTTATCTCCCCGAGCACAAGGGGGCAAGAAATCCCCCCTGCTCTCTTTCTGCTGTCAATGTTGGGTGCACAGTCCCTCCTGCTGAGGCTGAGGGTCGTGCTGACCGCATCCTGGGGCTGGCACGGCTCAGCCCTGCGGGGATGCCCCAAGACCCATTTTGGTGAGCGGCTCATTTATTTCAGGAGAAGCCCTCTAAACAACTGTGCAGAGCTACCAGGAGAATTTCTGCAGAATGCAGACCCCAGCTCCTGCTGTTGTTTAGGGGTTTTTATTTTCTATGAGGAGAACGAAGACCATTTTTGAAGAGGCAGGACTGCACACGTGCCATAAATTGAAGGGACTCAAAGCCTTCAAGTGGGACTCAGAACAACATGCTGATTGCAGCAGTATTAATGTCCTTTCCCCCCTAATAAGCTGAGTACTCTGGAGCTGAGCGGGTTAAATGCATTTTGTCTTCCAATGTATTCTAGAGAAGGGGAAAAAATACCCATCTCCCCATTCCTCGTCGACCGACAGACAAACCCTCCCCGCCTCCAGCTCCCCCCTCAGCCTCTGGTAGCTCTAATCCAATATTATTATGTGAAAAATGGTTGGGCTAGCTATGGAGACAGTAAATTAAACGTTATGTATTAGTTTTTAGCGTGTGGTCCCGGGAAGAACGCCGGCCCCATTTATTCCACAAACCTCCTGAGCACCATGGCGATGACCTCTGGAAAAACGCAGGGCTAAACTAATCCCAAAGATGTCAATCTCGAGGCCTCTTCTACATACACTCGCAGTTTAGATTAATAAACTGTCTATTTTTAAATTGTGTGCAAGCACTTCAATTTTAAATACCTTGCCGGCATGTTAAACACGGCGTTAGAGATGCCAAGTCACACTTCCCCTTCGCTGTTAGGAAACTTGACTTCATTTGTTTTTCTCATTTCCCTGAGACGTGGCACACTTTGCCTTTCAGCCCGTGCCGGCGGGACGGCCGCGGGGCAGGCAGGGAAGCATGCTCAAGGGATGAAGGATTGGGAAAGGCGCTGGAGAGCAGGGTGACTTCCATTTCTGCATTAGGCCAGCCTCTCTGCCCTCCCGATTTTGGCCTCTTTTTTTTTTTCCCAAATCATCACGCTGGGGCTGTTTCCCAGTGGGTAAGTGGTGAGGATGTGTGGCCAAGCTGAGGCTTGCTCCCACCTGGGTACCGGTGAGTGGAGAAGGGACAGTGATACGACTCTGCTCCATCTCACCGCCAGCATCTGGGAATACGGCTGCAGGGGGAAAAAGCAGCTTTGCACCTGCCCTCCCAGCCCTCAGGCACGCCCAAGCTGCAGGGCAGACACAAATGCTGTCTTCCCACCCCAAAAGTGAGGCATGGCATGCTCTGCGTGCAGACAGACGTGCCATATGGCAGCGCAGGGATGCTCACTGCCTTGGGTGCCAGTCTGGGGAGTGTTTGAGCTGCTGGGGCAAGAGCATCCTCCCCCCCTGGTGCCCCCTTCCCTGGCAAACCACAGCTCCCAGTGTCGAAGATGCTTGTGCGAGCAGCCGTGCAGCCTCATATTTCTCCCTCCCCTTTAAATCATCTCTCCATTGGGTAAAGGCACTCTCCGCAGAGGTTATAAACCCTGAGAGGATCAGCCTGAGCATTACACCTGGGGCAAGCTAAATAAAAAAAGGTCACCGGCGCTTTTTAAACATGGACAAAAAAGCAGTAAAATGTGTTTGGAAAAAAAAATCTGGCATTAAATCATGACTTTTTGCCTGGCTTCCCTCATTAAAAGTGGCCTTTTGGAAGGTAAAATTATCATTGTAAGTGATAAGATCTTTAAGAAAATAATTCACGGCTTCTTCACCCTTTAATATGATAGCCGCCACCGGCTAATTTTTTTCTTAATGGCAACGAGGCCATCAATCTTGTCCGAGCCGTGCGCTCGCTCCTTCCTCCTGCCCCTCCTGCTGTGCTGGGCAGCCACGGCCCTGCTCGGCATTTCCGTCCTCCCCGTTTTGGTGCTCAGCAGGTTTGGCACGAACCAAACGTGCACAACGTGACCTCCATCGCTCCCCGGCTGCCTGCGCAGTGCCAGGTCGGGGCCACACGAGGAGGGGACATGTGTCCGGGTGCAGCCACTGGAGCGAGGGATGGATGGAAACTGCCAGCCCCAGCCGCTCGCCGGGGCAGCATCAGCGCCGCTGACATCCCGCTTCCTCTCAAGGCCGGTCATTTGAGAGTATTAAAGTGCTGGACTCCAGCTTTCTGATAGCCCTGGAAAAACACAGGGAGTCTATTTTTCTTAAACGATCCATCACAGCTGCTGTCAGCAGAACAAATATCCTAACTCCGCTTTTTATGTATCTATATGGTCCTTTTTTTTTTTGGCACAAAGTGTTCCCCGCTTGATGCATTCAGCTTTAACTCTGCCGCCTAAATAGGTACTTATCACTTAACATGGAGGTGATGGCTTGACATGTTTTCTGTCTCCTGCCCTCCCCTCCACGGTAGGGAAGCCGTCAAAGTGTTGCTAATAGCTGTTATCACTTGGGAACTGTAACCCGAAAGCAATGAGTGATACCAGGCCTGGCTGCGATTTTCCCTCTTCTCTCTGCTAGCCATTTGTTACTCTGTTGCTGGAGGATCCCTGAAAAAAAGATGCTACTATTAGAGCTGACTTTCCTAGAAGCTTTCGGAGGGTCTACATTTGCTCCTGGGCAAGCGAGAGGCAAAATTGTCTAGTGGCTTTTAGCTGGCAGAGATAAAAGTGGGATGGAACTGGGGATGAAAAGCTTAAACGTACGAAGGGTGTGAATAGTGAGCAGAAATAACGGTGTCAGCAGTGAGCTGCTGATTTATTTCTGTGCATGCTACAGTCACACTTGGGATTGCAGTCGAGCTCAGGGCCCCCTGGGGCAAGACATGGTGGGGAAGGGGGCTCCTTCCAGCCGAACCGCCCATGGAGGCACCCAGGATGGAGGGATACAGAGTCCTGGCCCTGGTCCGTGGTGGAGCTGGGACAGAAAGCCCACACCACATCCCTGTCTGCTCCTCCTGCTGAACGCGGCATCCCCAGGACCAACGGGAGGGCACAGCTGTTTGGCCCAAGGGGAGCGAGGGGCTTTGTTCATGGGGTAATTTGTTTTATGGAATAAAACCTGGCGGAGGTTTTTGTTGGAGTGGCTCTGGTATTCGTCACCCCGAGCTGGCAGCCAACACGCATCCGAGGTAATTTCCCCTCCTTCGCATATATGTGGGCTGTTCTCATGTCCCCGGCTCGGCTATAGCCTTGCCACAGCGTTCGTATTTGGCTTTTTAATCTTTCCTCATAAATCAGCGCTACGGAGGGAGGAGCGTGACATCCCCGAGCCCCCCCAGTGAGTCCCTGACACAAGAGAAGGAGTCAAAGCCCTGGGGCCCCGACACCAGCCCCCTGCTCCTACCACCAGACATGATATGGAGAAGTTAAATGATCGTGCTAGAAATTCCATCTCGAGCTAGGCGGCTGGCAAGGGCTTAGCACAGCCATTCCATCAAGGTTTCAGGCTCCAAATCTTGCTTGCTTCAAAGCTCTTTTTCCTTGGAGGGCTTTAGTGGTCAAATTTCCCTCTAGGTGCTGTAATTCTCTCTCAAACTGCTCTGCGAAGCTGTAAAACCGCGGGGCGGGTGGGGGATCGCGGGGCTGCGGCGTGGCGGAGGCCTGGGGGCACCCGAGGCGNCCGGCGGCGGGAGCCGGCACGCAGGCTGGGCCGCTGGCGGGCAGGGCAATCTGCAGTCACGTCTGGGGAAGTGGAGGAGAAACCATGAACCCCGAGCAAGTGCTGGGGAGCTTCACGGAGCCCCGTCTCTCTTCCCCCTCAGCGGCCAGCACCAGTGGTTTCATAGGGGGGATGAGAAAGCTCAGAGGATGCCGTTAGGTAACAGATAGGGGTGTTTCCCTCACGACCCTCTCGGTCTGCAGCTAATATCCTGAAATTTAGGGGTTGAGATCTCACCTCTCTGGGCAGAGATGGTATCCCACCTAGGTGATACCCATGGAGGGAGAGCCACAGCCAGACAGCGGCAAAAAGCACTCTCAGGTAGCTGGGAGGACATGGGGACACCGATTCTCAGTTGCCTCTCAAGGAAGAGCAGGAACAGTCGGCCTCTGGCCACGCTGGGGGAGTCCTGCAGGGATACTCTGGGCTCAGAGAGGTCTGGGGCATGGTCAGATGGGACATGTCCTCAGAAAGTGCCCTCCCAGGTGACCCTGGTGTGGGACTTCCCCACGGGGACCTGGAATGGCATGAAAGATTTTTGAACAATGACCAGCTCACACTGGAGAATGGGACTGTGGAGCCGTGGTCTCAAGTTCAGCAAGAGCAAGGACATCCTCCATCCCTTCCCATGGGCATGAAGCATCTGTTCCCACTCGCACTGAAACTTCTCCTTGGTGAAGGATTTCTTTTCCCACCCCTCCTCTTCCTGCTGGTGTCTCAGACATGTCACCAGAGAAGGATGCTATGAGGGCCCAGGACCCTGCTTGAAGTCCAATGCCTGAAGAAGACCTTTCCCAGAGTGGGGCCACCAGGTGTGTCTCCTTTCTGCAAAGGAGACAGGCTTCCAACACTTTTTTGCACCTCTGTCTGCTGCAAAGCACAGGCACAAGGCAGCCCAGCAAGAGGGCTGATCCACTGGGTTTGGTCTCCAATGGAAGCATCAAGGATGCTGAGCACTGTGGAGCTACGTGGTGCTGAGCACCACCTCCGAGCTGCCCAGGAGCCCAGGCACCGGGCAGATGTGATGGCCGCAGCCCCCAGCTTGCAGCCCTCACTTGGCCGTCACTGCCTCGGTCAGCCCCGATAATAGAAGAACCTGATACAATAATCCTGCATTCATTGCATCCCATGTTGAGTGATTGGATTTTCTTTGACATATTGCCATGAAAATTGACCCAGCGTGGTGAGTGACAGCTCTTGAGGGGCAGGGGAGCAGGCAGCAAGGAACGTGCGCTTACATCTGGGCTGCTACTGCCAGGAGAGATGTTTGCCTGGGTAACTGTGGGGAAGGGATGGACTTTCTCAGAGGGACTTCACATCCTAATGGGCTGCTCCACCTTGTGTTGCTGACGCTCAGCGGGCACAAAGGGAAGGAGCAGCCTCGGCTCCCACCACCTCCTCCTGAGCCCGGCGCGGTTGCAAAGGGGACTTTAATACCATGCTCACCCGGCGGTGAAGTGCTCTGCCTGCCCGTGCCACACAGGACTTGTCTCCCAGCAAAAGCCACCTAGAAATAATGAATCCTCCTGGGCTGAGAGGCTTTCAAGCTCTCTGAGAAGGGAATGAAAGATTTCCTGATTTCACCCTCTCCCTCCCTGCTCTCGTGGCTTCTTGAAGTTAATGTTCTTAGGCCCAGACGTGACGGGCAAAGGGAAAAGATCCATGTGGTGACAGGGGACGATTGATCTCCTTTACATAGAACGACTCTCCAGTCCCAGTTTAATCCCCTTGCTCAAGGCAAATGGGATTCTTTGTCAATGGAAACTTCAAAAGCCCGTCCCTGCCGAGAGATGGACCTTCTGCTTTATCTGCTGTCTGTCAGTCACTCGGTGCGTGTCCCTCCAAACAGCTCATCCGTCTTCCCACCCGTCCCTCTCCCGCTCAGGCGTTATTTTGCAGGTGCCCTTTCCAGCTCCTTTGGGACGCCTGAAGGCAGCCGCATGCCCTGTGTGTCTTTATTTTCCCTTGCAGGTTCAGGAAGTGGCAGGGTTTACTCGGGAGCTATCCCTGCCTGCTGGGAGCACTCTGGGTTGTTTATGTGCTTGGCGAGGCACCGGGCCTCATGGGGAAAGCCTAGAGCTGCAATTTCTACCTCCGGTTCTGATGTCACATTCCAAGTGCTTCAAAAAAATACCCAAAGCATCCAGAAAAAACAAACAAACAAAAAAAACCAAAACCAAAACCAAAACCAACCAAACAAACAAAACAAAACAAAACAAAAAAAGAAAAGCTCAGGGGGCAAGCAAGAGCCGAAGTTCACAGTATTAAAGCTAGCACTGAGACTCCCTGGGCTGGCTGCGCTCAGGGTGCGTGTGCCCTCCCCATGCTGCTGGCAGCAGAAGCGAAGCAGAGCCTGGCCCAAACGCAGCGTGGTTTCCAGAGGCCGTGCAAGGGGACCGCGAGTGCCCAGCCGTGCTCCTTGCCACCCATGTGCCTGCCCAAGCTCTGGTCCTTCCCGCTGCAGCATCATTATTAAGGGCAGCTAATGAGTCCTAATGATGCCCTTTGCAGTGATGCCATGACGCTTGGTGCATTTTGTTCCTGGCAAGCAGGACTTGCTGAGCCAATGGGATTGGGAGGAGGGAACTGGGGGACAGGGATCCAGCTGAGGAGGGGTCTTTCAGTGATTTGGGCTCCTCCTCAGGTATGCTTTGGTCCCCCTGAGGCAGCCCCATGCCTCTCTTCCAGAACTGGCATATGGCTCTGGCTCCATAGCTTCCGTGCATGATTTCACAGCCTGAGCTCAGTGTGCGTGTGATCAGCTCTCATTAGCTGTCATTAGACACAATCTGGAGTCCTGGAGCCCGCCGGGTCCTTCAGCTCCACCATCCCCCAGCTGCACAGGGACCCGGCTGCTCCACACAGTGGGGAAAAGGGGGCAACATCCCCTCTGCTGGCCCGGCCCCAGAGTGTGGCACTGCTGGGGACAGCCTAGGACAGCCACCTCCCTGGGAACAGCGAGTGGCAGGGCAGGGAGCGGGCTTGGGAAGGCAATGGGGAGTAAAGAGCATCCCTCCGGAGGAAAGCATGCCAAGCTGTGCTCACTTACCTTGGGGGTGCCCGCTGCCATGGCATCCTTCAGGATGGAGTTCTTACTGCCAAGAGAGAAGAGAAGGGGGTCAGAGCCACGAAACCACCGCGGCGGGCAGTGTGGGGAGCTCTTTGAAGGGAGCTCAAACAGCAAAGCGCACGGCTGCCTGTCCCTGGAGCAACGAGGACCTCCTTGCCCTGGCTGGGGAGGGCACAGAAAGGAGGGCAGCGCCAGCCATTTCCCCAGCCTGCAGGGGCTGGAAGAACATGGCACAAAGAGTGGAGTCCAAGAACGGAGCCACCCAAACCCAGGCGCTGTTGCTGGCACGATGCTGGGTCCAACCCCGGCTCTCCCCATCCCCAAGGGCTCTCCCAGCCTGAGGAAAAGCAGAGAGCAAGCCTGTGGGGGGAATGGGAAGAAAGCCACAGAGAGGGGAATGTAGGGTGGTGAGCCCAGCGTGGGGTCAGGCATGATAAAACGGGAGGAAGGGAAACAGAGGGAGATTAAATCAGCGTAAAGAGCAAGGGAAAGAAGATCCCCGCTGCTCCAGCCGCTGCCGGAGGCTGGAGTGATTTGTTAATTCAGCTTGCTCCCTGTTTAGCAGGGAAGGAGGTCCCCGTCACGGTGCTCCTCCTTGCCTGCCCTCACCAGCGGGAGATGCTGTAGATTTAATAACACCTTCCCCCCTCCAGACAGGTTAAACTTGAAACAATTACGTATCAAAGCCGACATGGCGGGGAGGCCTGCACTGTAATTTTTTGGTTATTAAAGTAATCTCTCTCATGTAAATTCTCCTGCTAACATGCTGCAAACAGCATTAGGAAATAAATTATTTCCCCATGATTCGATTTGTCAATGCAAAGCACCTGCAGCAGGCAAAAGGATCTTGAAATATGCTGCCAGCCCCGGTGCCGGAGCTTGCAGGCGCGGGCTGGCGGGGCGNTTTAATAACAAAATTTGTATGCAAGCCCGCATCCCAGGCTAAGGATGAGTGATCGGCAGCCAGAAAGTATTAAAAAGCCTCGCTAAACAGATGCTGACAATAGAACAAGACATATCAAATCAGATCTACTTCAGGAGCATTAATACACACACGCGCACCCCCCCGACACGCACGCCGCGCCGCACACACACGCTCCTTTCTTCTCAATCACAGCAATATGGGAGACATCAATAAATTTTTATGAGACTTTTAGAAGATCAACATGGTACTAGATGTGACAAAAAAGCAATGTGCCTGTCATGTTCGCTTTGTCGGGGACACTTTAGCCCCAGATGCCGAGCTGTGGTGGCAGCGGGGAGAAATTGAATTTGGCTGGCTTTAATCTGCCTTGATTTGGCAGATGGCTGGGTGTTATGAAATGAGAAGGGATAGAGGAAGGTGTTTTCTCCTGGGGCTATGGCCCCCTCCTCCCGCAGTGCCACCGTCCTTGCCCCCACCCCAAAACAAGGGGACACCCGTGCTTATCTGTCAACACTGGGTCACCCCAAATGCCGGAGCACTGCTCCTGGCCCTGGGGTCAAGGAGGTGCTTTAACATGAATCCGCAGCGAGCGGCCGGTGTTCCCGGGATGCGCTGCTCGATACGGACAAGTGCTGCATTTCAGGGGCATCGCAGCCACCATTCCCGGTGGCCGCTGCCCGCAGAGCGAGGGATGCACTGCCGGATGCTTGCGGGGATGCAGGATGCCACCGCACCCCGTCCCACTGCTCTGCCACCCCCCGGTCTCCCTGGTCCCCCAGCGCTGCTGCCACCTCCCGCCTGCATCCCCGGCACGAGCAACGGGGGATTTCTGCACCTCCTGCAATACCTGGACTTTCTGAATTGCCCAAAGTGTGAAACAACGCTTTTTTTCTTTTATAATCCAAACACTGGGTTAAAAAAACAACTCATTTCCTCTCTTTTCTTGTTAAGGGTGTTTAAAATTATTCCTTTTAGAGGGTAAGAGGAAGAATCTCATTAATTCCTCCCAGAAATGGCTGTAGAACCAGGAAACCGGAGTTCCCAGGATGAGAGTTTCTCTGGTCAGCCTAAAGCCTGCCATTGGGACCAACAGGGAAGGGCTTGATTTAAATAACTTGTCTGAGTTTAGATTATTCTTCATTTGGAGGATTCCTGACAACTTGCAGTTTAGCCCTGCTCTACAGCAGTCATTTGTTTTTATTTATTTCCAGAGAGGGGTCAGGGATGGGCACAAGCCCTGGCCACAAGACCCCGCAACGTAAGGGTGGTCAGTGCAGGTTATTGCCCAGATCCCTCCCATCGTGCTTCTTGTGCCTTCCTCCAATGCATCCCATCCCGACCACTGCTGGGGACAGCCCCTGGCCACATGCACCTCACACTGGCTCGGTCCAGCTGCTCTCCTCCGTCCCATTAAATGACCCTGAGCTACCCACGCCGCAGCTTGCCCTGCCTCCTAAGGATGTGGGGAAGGGGCTGGGAATGGAAAGGCCGTCAGCAAAGAGAAGCCTTCCTGTCCATAAACACCACGGACAAATTAAAAATGGTAAAAGGGAAATCAAGACCTTTAAAGTTCAAACACTTTTCGGTGCCTTTTAAAGTTTTTCGCTCTAGGCCCTTGCAGAGAGCACAATCTTTGGAGACCTTGGGATTCTCTTTAATCACCCAGCCAGGCTGCAGTGGTCTGAAATGATTACACATTTACATAGTAATAACCCCAACACTCCCCACATTATTTCATGGCTAGCATATTTCCACTCGGCGAGTGATCCATGTGTTTTAAATTATAACCTGTACATAGGAAATTAGTTACTAAGTACGATATTCACAGGCTCGTCTGACACTTCTAATTAAGGTGATTTACACAGAATTATCCTACGAAATAAAAAAATGGTGTTTTGCTAGCTAATAAAATATAATTACTACCCGCTTTTATAAGTTACAGTTAGTTTTAATCTATTTGGGGAATTGTTTATCTAGTTCATTACAGCAAAACAACTTCTTTGCCTTTTAGGCAACCCCCCCCCAAACTACCACATAAGAAAGGAAACATCCTGGAAAGACCCAGCAGTTTGGGCAGCCTCATTCTGTCCCCTGATGGCTTTGCATTTCCAATTGGGAACCACAGGGGCTGCGGCACCAGTCCTGGACGTGTGCTCGTGCATCCCCACGAGTGCGGATGCTCGGTGCCTCGGCGGGGATGACACGAGGTCCCCACTCTGGTGCTGCTGGCCTGGAGTGACACCCCAGCGGGGCCCCTCGCTGGAGGGCTCCGCGTAGCCCTTCATGTTTATTTACTTTTTATGGCTCCTGCCTTTTGGGGTGTGCTTGCCATGGGAAAAAAAGAGTCACATGCAGGGAGTGGTCCCCTTACCATCCCCATGGACGGAAGCTGCTGCTTCCCATGCCAAGAACCCAGGGCGCGAGCTGGAGGTTAAGTCATCCAGTTGTGTTTTACCACGAGCAAGGCAGTACTTGTCCTTTTTCCTCAAGCTCTTGCAAGCTGAGGACATGTAGCAGCATAAGGAGACCGAGAGTGCTCCGAGGGGACACCTGGGCACCGAGCAGTGGCAGGACTTGCCTAAAGTCTCAGTGCCAGCGCCAGAAGTAGCCTGGAGGCTGTGCTCGAGCCCACGCAGCCGCCTGGGCTCCCCAGGCGTGGTTAAGTGGGATTTATTTCCACAGAGCCCCCAGCCAGGGTTAGGAGGAGCATCCCGCAAGGACGGGCTGCGCTCAGCACCTCCCCACGTAATTAATAACAACAGCACAAGTTCCTAGAACCCGGGCAGTTACGCTTGTTTGTGCTCATCCCTTCCTGACGCTGCACCAGGGGCTGCCACACAGCTCCTATTCTCCAGCCCTGCAACTCTTTCGCAGAACAACCTCATCAGCCCCCGGGATGCGACAGCATCAGCCAGAGCGCGTCCAGCTCCCGCACGGCATCCCGCAAAGCCAGAAGCTTTCTGCACGCTGCGGCCAACTGATTTATTTCTTTAAAAACAATCCGGTGGACACAATTTATTTTTAGCGGCTCAAGCGCCAAGCCTCGGGACGGAGCAGCGGCGGCAGAGCCGCACGGAGCAAACGCCGGCAGGGAATAAGCAGCAGCCGGGCAGAGAGGGAATTGGATTTTTGTGGACGCCAGTTTAAATAAGTGGAAGTGTCACTTGAAGCCTAAATAAGGAAATGAGGGTTTGATTATTTTTTTTTTTAAACTACACGAGGCCAAATCCTCACCCAGCCGCGGGTGACAGCTCCCCGGAGCGGCTGGATGTGATCTGTGCTGTCAGGGGAAGCACGTCGGGATTTTTAACCTGCTCCAAGCACTGATTTAAACATCCCCCGCATCCGACGGGGAAAAGGGCCGAGCGACGGTAAAAACTGCCAAAGACCCTGGAGTGGGGCCCAGAAGCCCTCTGCACCTCCGGTCCCATCTGTGCTCCCCAACTGCTCTCCCAGTCAATATTTGCGAGCCTTCGGTGCCCAGCACGCAGGCAGCTGTGCCCAGCTGAGAGGTGACTGCAGCAGAAATGCAGCAGGACCACGAACTACCCTGAGCGAGGGACCCCAGCACATGCCAGTCCCCTGCCTGCCCTGTCCCCTTTGCACCCGCAGCTCCTTTTTCCCTGCTGAGGTTGCCCTCCATCGCTGCCTGGGTGCCCCGTGCCCCCGCTCAGGGTGGGCGACAGGTTTCTGCAGGGTCTGGGTGGCGAAGGGACGGTGCAGGTGTGTGGGGCGAGGGTGGGATGGAAAAATATGTCACTGTTTGGAAAGGAGGTGGCTGGAAAAATCAAGAGGGAAGTCGGAGGGAAAGGTCATGCACGAGATTGATCCGGGGGGCTCTTTGCTACCGCGGCTGTAATGACTGTTTAATTATTCCCAGCTCACGTGGCAGTTCAGAAGAGGCTCCGCAGAAGGCGCGTGTTGCTTAAGGGAAAATAACCGACTGAGGATTTATTTCTCACCCCTGGTTTCTGTGCATACCCCCCAGTGCTGGGCCCCGCGTGCAGTGCTGCACCCCCCTGCCTCCTCCTCCTCCCCGTGGTCCCACAGCCCAGCCCTGGGCTGCAGACCCGCACCATGGGGTTAGGGCATCAGCTTTGGGCACTGCCAGGAGCACTTATAGCACCTTAAGGGCACTGCTTGAGTGAGGAGACGCATGGCCCACAAGTTTTCTTACCCGCCCTGCAAACCCACGAGAAATGCTCTCAGCCCTAGGTTGCGGGGCTGATCTGCATCCCTTAGGGGCTGCGGTGGGATGGGGCACCCGCGGCAGGACGGGCGGCAGCGGTTCTGGTGCTCCCTCCACCAGCAGTGCGGGTGAAGGGGCCGGGGCTGCGCTCTGTGCGCGCCGGGGGGAGCCGCAGGGTGCGCTCTGCCCTTTCTGTCCGTGATTAATCTGCCACAGCGAGGGGCAGGGACACAAATCAGAGGGGGATGAAAGAGGATAAATCCACGGTATCAGCAGCACCGCATTCGCTAGATAATAAACAGACTCCTCTCCTCATAAATTTCCCTCCTTTCCCCCGTGGTTCCCCACCAGTGACACCAGCAGGTGTGGACCTGGGCTGCTCTGAGCCTTCCTGGTGTCCCAGCCGGTGGGGAGAAGATGGGGACCCTTGTCTGGGCAGGCATCCTTCACCCCGTACACACACCTGGGTGCAGTGGGGGACGGACAGGACAACCCTGGGGTGGCACGGTGAAGCCCCATCCAAGCTCACGGGCTTTAGGTGGTGGTTGGGGCATTTGGCGGGTGACGAAATGGCTCACAGCAGCACGTGGAGCGGGTGGTGGCAGCACTGCAGATGCATGGCAGCTGGCCCTGTGTCCTACCCAAGCGTCACCCAGAAGCTGACGCTTCCAACCGGGTTTCTCCGGTGTCTAATTTAAATCCGGCAGGAGTCACGCTGCCACTTCCCACGCACCTAGAGGTGCACCCGCATCCCAAATCCAGCCACACTGACCCCCAAGGCATGCATCCGTGCTGAGCATCTCTGCTGGGCAGCATGGGATGCTCTGCTGGGGCAGGGGAGGGTGCAAACCTTCCCTGCTCCATTCCTGGAGCCCTGTCCGAGCAGCGTGGTTTTGCTGGGGGAGAACGGCTGCAGGGCCAAGCCCAGAGGCACCCAGTCCCGTCGTCGCACTTAATAGCACCTGTCCCCACCATCTCCAAGTGTGGATTTATGCCTCGAGGGGTCACCTCTGGTGAGACTCTAATAACATGACTTTATTAGCTTTCTTGTTCCTTCTTTAAGATACAGGAGCAAGGGGGGAGGAGGGCAGCGGCACCTCGCGAGGGAGAGGGGGGTGCATGGGTAGGAAGCGGCTGCCCTCGCGATTCCCCTTCTCGGTGACAAGGGGGAGAGGGAGAAAAATGATGCTCCCTCGAAATTTATCATGCACCCAATTACAATGTTAATTGGCAAGTCCCAGAAATCAATTAATTCGCAAATTTTTTTCAATTAAAAATTAAGATAAATCATAAAACGTTATTAAGCAAAGGCCAAACTCCGTGAACTTTTTTTTTGTAGGCATCTGTTTTTTTTTTTTTTTAATTTAAATAAAAAAAAGAGCTGTGTTGCCAAAGCCCGATGCCCTTGAGTGCCTTTGCTGAAGCGCAGGGGGCTGTCATCAGCAGGACTGGGCTGAAGACAGATAAAAAAATATCGACCAGTCGGACACACTGCTTCTGCTTTATTGATCAGGCGGGAATTTAACTTGCTGTGCATATCCACCGTGTCAGCAAGGGCCACGGGCGAAATTAAAAGTACTTGGCTTGGAGATGTCGCCTTGATACCGGGGGGTGGGGAGAGAGGGAGGGGGACAGAGAGGGGGAGCAGGGGAGGAAAGGAGAAGAAGGAGGTGGAAAAAGAAGAGGGAAAAAGCAGGAAGAACGACAGAAGTCGAGGAGCGGGAGGGAGCTGCCGCGTGGGTTCAACGTCTGCGTTTCCCCAGCTGCCATCTCACTTGTTGGCCCGGGCTCCTTGCCCTCTCTGGGGTGCTCCTGGGTGGCTGTTGCATATAAGGAAGGGAAGCAGCGTGCATTTCAGTGAGGCTTTGGAAAAGAGGCCCCTCTCACCCCAAAATGCCTCTCATCTCCCTCATTCAGAGGCTGGAGGACCTGCAGTGCTCGCTGCACAAGAAGTCTGGGAAGTACCTGGCTGTCAGGTTAAAGTCCCCAGGCATAAATCGAGGAGACCTGAGGTGAGAGCCATGACCCTGCTGTGACACATGACAACAGAGCTAATTTGGGTTTTATGCTCTCTATTTATCCTGCTGAGGCTGGCAGCATGGCCGCTCACCCCTCCCTGAGCAGCCCGCTCCCACTCGGGGAAGGTCTCCTCCAAGAGCCCTTTGGGGTGGCTCAATGCTCAGCAGAAGCCCCAGAGATGAAGCAAACCCTCACCTGGGAGCACTGTGAGGAGCAGCCATACTTAAACACGGGGTTCCCCAAGCAGGAGAAGGGTCAGAGCCAGGTTTAATAACTTGCTGTGGGTCCTACCTGCTGTACCCTGCCCAGGAGTAACACTGAAAGCCCCTGGCATGTGGGCACCACAGAGCTGGCATGCCCCTCACCTCGACCATCAGCCCTGAAGGCTCCGGGTGGTTAGCTTGGGATGACTTTAACCAAAAAGGCCACCAAACACTGAGAAAGCAACCTGTGAGAGGGTATGAAATCCAGGATGCATCTCCAGAATACCTAGACACATCTCTCAAGGACAGTGACCATTGCCTGGGTGGAAGTGGAATGACCAGGCCACCTCCCAAGGCCCCATAGTCTTCATGTTTTTCTCCTGTATTGCCAGCATCCTCGTTACTCATCATGCTGCCATGCATGGAGCTGCCCCAGCAGAGCCACCGCCTTGCAGGGTGAGGATGCTCGGTGCAGGGCCAGGAACCGAGGCTGCACATCGTGCTTCCAGCCTGGCTGCCGAGGGAGGGAGAATTAAAAAGAGGAAAAGAGCTGACGTGCAAACGAGGGAGAGAAAGCTTCAGAGAGATGCTGAAGGAAGATTGAAGCCTGGGGAGAGATGCGGTGGGAGCTGCTATGGGAGCTGGAGCTGCCACAGCCCCGTGTTTGGGTCTTTCCCTCTGACATGCATCAAAATTGGCTCCAAGCGTCAGACTAAGCCCCTCCCGGGCATTTCACCTGCCTGGAGGTAGGCCTTCCTACTGCACCTCGCTCTGCCCTCCCTTCCCTGACAGGATTTGGTTCCCTCTTTGTGATAGCATCCTTGAGGTCACCAAAGAGCAGCCCAGAGCACTTTTTCCATTTGCCCCAAGGTGAGAGACCCCGGTGCCCTCTGTGTTCCGGGAAATGCTTAATAATCAGAGAATCAGAAGAGAAATTGTTCCCGGACACACCAGAAAGGTCACCGGGAGAAGCAGTAGCCCCTGAGACGCTGGGTACACAGGGATGTCTCCCAGCATGGTGGCGAGGAGCAATGAGAGCTGCTAGCCCAGGCTGGGAACAGCTCACTGGTGGTGTAAATGGGCTTTAAAACCTAAATATGCTCAGACTAAGTATTCAGTGGGGAGAAAAGAAAGGAAGGACAGTGAGGACGGGTTGAGTTTGCATAGCCATGGGGCACAGCAAGAGCAGCAGCATCCCCATCCACTCCATCCACCGAGATGCCGAGCCCCAGGATGCCACAGCTAGTATTACAGCCTGGTGTGAGCATGCTGCTGGCCACATCTGCTAAGCATCCAGACCCCTTAAATAAAGGGATAGAGGTAGCGCTGTCTGAGCTCACACCATCCTTCAGTCCCAAAAGCTGTGCTCTAAGTCCCTGCTCCACCCTCTGGGCCATTCCCCAGCTGTAATTATGGTCCTTTCGGGGAGGGGAAATCACAGCTCTGAAGCACAACTTTGCTGCTGGTCATGCAGGGAGGAATCCACTAGCAGTCACACAGGGAAATAAAAATACCCCCTGCCAAATACATTTTTAAAAAGAGCACTGCATTTTCAAGAACAGGACATCACGCTATTAAAAAACAATGCATCCAAAGGCACATTTCCCAACCTTCAAGTGCTTGACTCAGCAACTGTAATATTTGTAATGTGACTTCCTAAGGCTTCTTAAATGGCCAATGGCTCTCCCACCTCAAACCCAAGCCACAGCCCCAAACCTGCCTCTCTTCTCCACCCTGCCTCTCCCATGTGCCCCTCTTCAGTCCCCAGGGACCGGCGGGCAGGGTTAAAGCATCCCCATCCCCAGTAGCCGTGGTCAGCGTGGGGCCCAGCTGTTATAACCACAAGTAAAATACTCCTGACCCTAATTCTCAGGAACAGTCGCTCCACTGTGGCACTGCAGGCAGAGCAGACACCGAGTGGCGAGGTGGCAGAGGTGATGGAAGGCAGCAGTATCAGCAGTGGGGAGCAGGCGCTGTCAGAGAAAAGCACTGCCAACGCTTGCCCTCCATGCCTTGACGGTTCTGCTTGTATTAACCTGCAGGGACACAGGCAGCTATATGGGGATGTGTGTGTCTGTCCACAGGGACACCCATGGGTGCTAATCTCACCAGCCTGAACAAGGTGTAAACCAGTGAATCGAGGAGACCCGCATATAGCACGCAGATAGGCTTCACACGCATGAGTATTCATGTATTCGGGGCGGGGGCACAGGGCATACGTGTGTAGACAGGGTTGTTGTTATTATTTCTTATTTTCACCCTGGTGGCACTTGGCTGCTCGGCTGGGGACCGGCACCTCTGCTCTCCCAGCCACATGCACACGGCGAGCAGAGCATCCCTCCTGCGGCCGCTGCCCCACCTGGCTCCCCGCTGCGTCGTGCTTGTGCTCCGTCAAGGTGAGCTAGGAGGTAATTCCTCTTCGGAGGAGGAATACCAACAGTCTCGCTCCACAAGAGTTAAACCCCATAAAACCGAGGCTTGTAGTTTTGTTTTCTTTCAATTTATACCTTTCGCTTAAAGAGGGGGGGGAGAGAAAGAAAGGAGGGGGAGAAAAAAGAAAGCCAGGTGACATATTCTAAGAGGGAGCACCGAAAACGTGTTAAGCACTTCAAAATCTCATATATTCAATCGGCCTCTGGCAAGACATCTGCCTAATGTTAGCGCTTAAATATCCTTTTCCATTTTACATGCATTCAAGTCTCATTTGAGCGAAATGAAACGGTATTATTAAAGGGAGATTTTGCACAAATGGCCTGAATTTGACATGTCAAGTTCAATGAGGCTGTTACATATGTAACGCCGAGAAGGGCTCGGAGGCTGCCGGCTCTTGAAACAGCGCCAGTGGCTCAGAAATGAAATTTGCATTCAGAGAGCCTGGCCTCGCCGCGCGGAGCCACGCGTGGGGCTCAGCCGGGTGGTGCCCGCCCTGCTGGTGCTGCCCATGGGGAAGGGCTGTCCCTGCCTCCAGGGGACGGCAAAGCCAAGCGAGGGGCACATGGGCTGGGTGGGCAGCAGCACTTGGGTGGCTCTTCCAGCTCCCTCCTAGCCCAGCTCCCGCGATAGCCTGCAGGAATCCCTTTCCCTCCTTCCCTTCCACCGCCTCCACCAAGCGCTGCCGAGCTCCCTGCTCCGGCAATGCCCGAAAGCCCGGCGGAGGCAACAGCACAGCGCAGCCCCACAAATTGCTTCACCACCAGCCTCTCCCCTCTCCATCCGGCCCCAGGGCAGCCTCGTGGTTTGCTCGCACCCAACACAGCCCCAAACCCATGCTTGGGGGGGATCGGGGCTGCTGCCAGTGCACTGCCCCCGTGCAGCATCCGCGGAGCTGCCAAGTCCCTGGTGCTGCAGGCTCAGCAGGCAGGAGGGGATCTGCCTTCCTAACCCCCAGTGCTGGAAATTTATGATTTTGTTGCAAATCATTAAGGTTTATTAAAACTTAACAGCGCACACCATGATTGGCTACATCCTCTTTAAATTAAAAAAAAAAAAAAAGGCCTTTGGAAAGCAGCCCCCCGGTTCGCTTCTCCCCATCAGACTGATAAGTAACAGCTGCTCAGCCATTTCGGTAACGAGTCGGCATTGGCAGGGAGCGGCCAGGGCTGCCGGTGCCCGTCACATTTATAGGCCTACATTTTATTTTTATGTTTATTGGGTTATTTGAGATCATTATTAGTTTCTCTCTCCTCTTGTTGATGTGTTCTCGCTCCCGGCTCCTGCGGGCGAGGAAGGTGGGGGAGCTGGAGAAGGGGCCACCCGAGGGACGGAGCCCGGCGTTGGCGTCCCGCCGCCCGTATCCTGCCCCGCTCGCACCCCTCTGCAGCGGGCAGACCGGCCCCGGGCACAGCCGCTGCGTGCAGCTCAGCCTGCTTCGCCCCAGCCCGTAGCCCAGATTGAGCGTTATCTATCACGGAGCGGAGGGAGTCGTTATTTAATAATTAATCAAGACCTCTGCTTCTTCTTCACCGCCTGCGTGGCCGAGCGGAGCGGGCGAGGGAAGCGAGGGCAAGCCGGGGAGAGCTGTCTCCTCTCTAACTGCTGCTGTTATTTAAAGGAATAATGCCATTCTTTTTCATTTGTCAGCTGGCCCACAATGGCCCTTGTCACGCTTTATGATTTAGAGTTTCCTTTCCTTTCCCATTAAACGCCACCTTCCCATCACTGCCTCGCGCCAGCCGTCCTCCGCGCCTGGCTCGCGGTTTCAGTTTCACTCTGATATTGGCCCAACTTCTTTGATGGGCTCCTCGGAGCGCTAATTGCTTCTGTTCATTTAAACCTGTTCACTAATTTGCAGTGGCCCTTTATTAAGTTGGATGCGGCCCAAATTATGCCATAAATTACACTCGCGAGGGGAGCGGGTGTCGCGGGGGATAAATGGGCTGGCTCTTCCCTGCACCCTCTTTCTCTGCGCAGCACTGGGGAGTGCAGGATCCGTCCCGATGCTGTGCGGGTGCTCCCCAGGACAGGTCCCAGCCCATCTGGGGAGCTCTCTGGTTCTCCCCCCTTTTCCCTTCCTCTGTAATGTTTATTGCTTTGGTTGCAAAGGAGATCCCAGCCAAGCTGGGGCAGGGATGGATCCGGCTTCCTCTGCACTCCCCGCAGCCGCGTGAAGCCCCGGGCACACACATGCACACTGGTACAGGCGCTCTCCCTCCTCTCCTACCACCTGGTGACGTAACTCAGCTTCTAGCCGTCGGTTTGATTCCTTTCCTCACCTTTTAATGACCGGGGAATTCATTAATAATTGAAATAAACACGCTCTTTTCCAAGGCTGCTGAGTTTTATGAAGGCAGGGGCAGGGATCTGCCAACCCTTGGCTGCAGCCGTTTCCTAAATAACTGCTAGCAGTTAAAACGCAATTATTATTATTATATTTTTTTTTAAAAGAGGACTTTGTTGCACTGGGGAAAGCGGCAGGAGCTGAAGGCAGCCGAGGGGCAGAGTGCATACATGCTGCGGTCCTGCTCCATCACGGGACATGTCCTGGCCGTGGCAGCATCCCATGCAGCCAGGACGGGGCCAGGCTGAGGGCACCGGGGCTCTCGCTGTTCTGCTCTGCTCGCGGCCCTATCTCCATCTCCTCTGGCATCCCCGCCTGGGTGGCTGCTTACCTGATGTTCAGCTGGGTGAGCTTCTCCAGCTCCTGCTCCATGTGCTCCTGCAGCTCCCCAGGGCGAAGGAGGACCTGGCAGATGGGGCAGATGGGAGCCTGGCTGTCGAACAACGTCGCTTTCTTTTTGCCTGCGGGGAAGGAAAAGAGGGAAGAAAGCTTTAGCTCCTGTGCAGCCTCAGTCCCGGGGAGGTGGCCGAAAGCAGCATCGCCTGCACCCTGCTCTGAGCCCCGTCCTCCGGCAGTTTGGTTTGGGCACAGCGGCTTTAGGACAGGTTTTCTCATCACTTCTGCTCCTGAGGAGCAGGCACGGAGGGGGTCTGGCAGAGTCTAGAAAACAGAGTTTCCTTCTGGTATATCCCCATTTCTCCTCCTTTCTCATGCTCCTTGGGGCAGAGGCTGGCTCTGTCCTGCAGACAGGCACGAGGGCATCCCAGTGACATGGGGGGGAAGAAAGTCCCTCTGTAACCTCGGCTTCCCCCATTTCCAGAGGAGACGACGCAGCTCAGAGACGGATGTCACGGTATTTCTCTCTGTTCCTATTAACTAATAACAGCAAATTAAGAAGAGCCATCTTAATGCTCCTTGACACCCCTGAAGCTGGTCAGGACCCCCGAAGGGCAGAGCCATTCACCCTTGGACGTGGGCGCTGCCGTTCCCCTCCTCATCCCCAAACGCCACCCCTCCACGTCCCCAGCCCAGCCAGGTTTCCCTGCTCCGAAGCCAATTTCCTCCAGCTCGGAAACTTTATTGCCCCCTCTGTAAGGAACATACAGTGCCTATTTAACATAAAATAAAATTCTAAAGCAAACAATGAAGTTTCAATAAAAGGGAAAAGCCCAGGGGTGCCCGGGCCCCTCTCTCCCAGCTGTATTAGCAGCTCTGCTCATGAGAGGGCGTGCGGAGCCCGGCTCAGATGGCTGCGGCGGGGAGAAACATGCTTTATAGCCGCCTGTTGTCATCTAACGCCAACCCTCCTGCTGGATTATTTATTTATGTATTAGACATGGATCAAATTGGTTAAATCTGAGTGAGAGGCAGTAATGCACAATAAAGCAGCCAGTGCTGGATACGAGGGGGCTACGTGCAGCGTGGCCTTCCAATCAGAAGCCAAAAGGTGCCATTTTATGGCTCCTAACGATGGCAGAGCCCAGTTAAATGAATCCGCATTAAAGGAATAGACCTTCTCGAAGTATAAAACATTGGTGCGAGCAGCTTTACTGGGGCCCTGCTGCTCGCTGTGTAAGCGCCTGGAGCAGGCATTTAATGAGAGGAAGGGTCTGAAATAAGTTGGGGAGTCACCTTGGCTCATCCTTGCCTTCCAGCAGGATGCAGCGCGTGTGCCTGGTGGAGCGGGGCTGCCGCCGGGATATCGCCTGCACTCTTCTTCAGCCCCCCGACAGAAGATGAGGGAAACTGAGGCATAGAGAGGGTCAGTGCTGCGGGGCTTCCCCTGCTTCCCCAGCATCCCCATCCACCGGGGGCTCTCCCACATGCAGACCCAGGAGGAAAGCCCAAGCTGGACTTGAGTTGCTCCTGAGCGGAGCCCTGGGCACATCCCTCAGCTCCTCGTCCCCACCGCCTGCTCCTCCCGTGGCAGAAGGGAGGACAAGGCGTGCTGCCATGCAGCTGGGAGCACCTCCCTCTCTCCTCCTGCCCTCGGGTTTAGATAATGCCCAGAAACCAAACCAAGCAGCTCCTGCTGACCCTTGCGGGAAAGGCCGGCATTTCGGTAATTCCACCTTCCTGCTGGAGCTTTTCCACTTTTGTGTAGCGGGGGCCCAAAATAGCCCAGGAGCGTCCCCGACCACCTGCTATTTATAACCCCAACTTCACAGCAAAACAATGGAGCTGTCTGAGTCTCCTTCCCAAAATAAACAGGCAGCCTTTGAGCGGACGGGAAATCCTGCTGGATCCCCACTGTGGGGCGTGCAGATGGACGGGGAAACGGGCTGCCCTCCGCCCTCCCGCCCCGCATCCCCGCTCCCTGCCTCGGCCACTGCCGTGGGGCCCGTCTGCCCCCGCCTCCCCCCCCACGGCTTGCGCTGTTGGGACGGGGACGCTCTCGGGGTTGACCTGGAGGTTGAGCATCCCCAGGTCTCTGCTCTCCGGGGGTGTTTGCTGGGGGGTGACGGAGAGTCCTGGACCGTGGTGGCAGTGGTGGGATAGGCAGCCTTGGATCGGGACATGCAGCTGGGGTTCCACCTGCGGACCAGTTGATGGTCTCCCCCCTTGCTCCTCTGGGCTCTTCAGCGGGCACATGTCCCTAAGCAGAGGTGACTTTGGATTTCAACATCCAGGGCAGCTGGGAGGGATCTCAGGCCATGGGAAGGAGCCTTGCTGCCTTCCACGGCCATTCCCAACCCCAGCCCAGGCCAGCAGGAGAAATGGTATCGCAATGACTCCATGGCAGGGAAGGACGTGACAGCTGTCACGCTGCATCCGCTCAGAAGGTGCCATGACAGCGAGGCAAGGTCCCCTGGCTCCAGCAAGCGTGGGAGGCTGAGGCTCAGGCTACAGCGAGGGCTTCAAGAGGGGCAGGAGAGCAGGGCCCCAGCCACGCAGCCAAGCCCCTGATGTACAGCAGCCACGCTCGCGCTTAAAGCAGGAGACAGAGGAGCCCCGGCTCCTGGCCCAAGGGGCTGACAGCCGCGCTCTGGCAGGCACAGGGCTAAATGACAGTGACAGGCAGAGGGGAGGGGATGGTTCTGGTGCCAGCAGGACACCTACGCAAGCCTCCCCAGCTCTGTCAAGCTCCCCGCGCATCACCCCCGGATCAGCGGGGCCGCATCTGCAGCGTGTCCCGGGGCCCCACGCTCGCCCACGCTGCCGCGTCCCACGGCACCCAGCTCCGTGCCATGTGGTGCTGGGTGGCGGGGAGGGAGAGGACGGGAATCAGGGGTATTTGGGTTTCAGTCATGAATGTGGAGGTGGAGGGAGACGCGCACATCCCATGCATCCCGCCTCTCCTCTCCAGAGCTGGGGCATCCCGCTAGTCGGGAAAAGCAAAGGATGCTGCGTGGTGCGCGCGGCTGGACCAGAGGGCGTTTGTCCAGGGTGAAGTGAAGGGTCCAGATCCCCGAGCAGGTTGGCCCCGTGCCTGCACCAGCAGCAAGTGCTCCCCGTCCTGCCCCGTGCCAAACCTGCTCCTGGGAGACCCTGAATGGCTCTTTTCAGGCTTTTGTTTTTTGGCAGCTGTGTTTTTGTTTTCCTTGCCCCTCTCTCTCCCTGCCGCTCCCTGGTTCCTCGGCAGGCTTGGCTCCAGTGTTTACCCTCCCCGGCTCTGCCGCGCTCCCCCCTGCCGACCCCCCGCTCGCCGGTGCCAGAGAGATGAAAAGGCAGAGCCGTGGTGCTCCCGCTGTTTGCATGGTCTCCTGGGCTCCGCGGAAATGTTGAACTTGAAGTGTTGAAACCGAATATTTCCTGCTCCAAAAGCAGAGTGCCTGACGCGCAGACGCACCCCTGCGTGGAGGAATTTGTCCACGGGTCCCGTCAGAGGGCGTCTGCAAACGGATCCCAGCCCGGGCAGGGAACGAACCGAACCCTCCCGATCCTGCTGGGGATGGAGGGCCAGATCCTGGCCTCAGCCACACTGACACGAACCCTGTGTAATTCCACCGGGTCCTCTGAGTCAGCCTGATCCACCCCAAAGCACTGCTAACAGAACCTGGGCTTGGAGCTGGGCTTAGACCTGCTGAGGACTCGCTGGAAGAGCTGGCCGCGACAAGGACGGGAAATGCTATTTTGGAGAATTTCAGTGGAAGAAAAGGGACCCAGCCCACCAACAGCCACAACAGCACGTGATGTATTCAGATGTTCATCACTACCTAGCACGAATGCTCCCAAGTCACTCTGCATGAGCAAACTTTACAAGGCACGAGGGCTCGCCCTGTGCAGGAGCTCAGCAAGTTGCCAAATTAATGGAGTAAATTGTTTATAATTCAATTCTTTGCTCGGCTCTGCTGAGGGCTCATTGCACAGCCAGCGCGGCTCTCTGGGTGCCACCGCGGTTGGCACGTGCAGGTGGTGGCACGTGGGAAACGCTCATGGGGACGTGTTCCCTGCTGAGGATCTGCTTCATCCTTCCTGAAGGCCCTTCGCTGGGCAGACTCCAGGGCATCCACCCGGGTCTCAGAGCACCTTCTCCCCAGGCTCTCCTTCCTCACGGCCATTTGAAACTCTCCCTTTCCTTGCCTTGCCCCTGGGAGGACCAGCACTGCTCTCCCAACTCCTAATTTTCCGGTATCTCAAACTGTTTTCCACTTGTCCGAGTCCAGAAACCCCCCTCCTCTGAGATGCCTCCCTCCATTTCATCCTCCCATTTTCTCTCTCTCCCTCTTAAACACTCCATCATTTAACACCCATCACAGCCGGTTGATCTGAAACCCTCCTGAATAGCAATGACCCCGTGCTGGGGCCCCGCGCGCTGCTCCTGGGGCCGCGCTGGAGCCAGGTGGGTGGTAATGGAAGTGCTGACACAGGCTCCTTGACAGCATCGCCGCTGCCAGCGCCTGTAATAATCCCTCCTGGCTCCCCCTCTACTTGGCTTCCGCGGCGATTATTTTCCATTTGGTGATGGGCCTGCTGTTATTTGTGTACTGATAGCAGATATCTCGTGTGACAAGCTTCCTTTCCTTCCAGCTCAAAAAACAATAATTCAAAGAAAGCCCCATATTAGCTTGGAAATAGCCAAACGCCCGCTCCTCTCCCAGCGAGCGCGCGCGGCATCCGATGAGGCTGGCGTGGCACAGCCCTGACAGCAAGTGGTGGTGAAGGGGATGCTCTGTGGCCGGGGGAGGATGACAACAGCGGGCGATGAAGGTGGAGGTGGCTCTGGTCAGCACAGAGCGCCTGTCCCCACAGCAGCAGAGCCACTTTGAAGGGCAAAAATTACTTGGTAGTAAAGGGAGGGAGCGTGGATAGCGTTGCTCGTCACTGTGCCATCTCCCTGCTGTGTAGGGTGATTGCCTGGTGTGCTCCCAGCGCTGTGCCCACGGGGCTGCATCCTGCCTGCTGGGTACCTTCTGGGATCCTGCTGGTTTTGGCTGGGGCCAACAAGTGTCTGGATCACCAAGGAGTCACCCTGTGTTGATCAGACCTGCAGTTCTCCGGAGTATGTGCATTTTGTGAGGTTTTGCACGCAGGAAGGGAGCAAGGGTCCTGAAGAGTGGCTTTTTCTTGTAAGCTAAGGCTTTTGAGGAGCCACCTCTCCATGCCACCATGGGGCACCAGCAGAAGCTGGATGCGGGTTTGTTTGACAGCACCCAGGCCAGCACATGGCCCGGGGCCACCCCTGCCTTGAATCCAAGAGAGAGGGTGCAGGGGTTTGTATGGCTGTGGTAAGGGAGGCACAGACAGACAGAGGGACCTCTGTGACCCCATGAGCAAGCTGGGGCGCAGCAAAGAGCCAGACTCAGCCCCTGCATCCCCGTGAAGGGCCTGATCCCTGGTAAGCTGCTGGGCTGCCAAGCAGCTTAGCAAATACACCTGCTTCTCCCGAGGCTAAAAAAATATCTACGGTGGGATCCAGGGCAGGAAAGCTTGCTAAAATATTGATCTCCTTCCAAAGAAAAGAGTTGCTCTTGCATCTGCCTCTCCGGGCGAGCTGGAAGTGGGAGCACGGTGCGAAGTCGCGCGGCGCTGCTGCCAGGCACCTGATGGCAGCTGGGGACCGGCTCCGTGTGACGCCCTGGGGTCCCTGGGGGACGCTGCAGGGGACGCTCCTTGGAAGGGAGGCATAACCATGTCCTGTCTGGCACCGTATCTCTGGTGGGCTCCTGGGGAACCCCCCAAAATCCCAGGATTTTGGACCAGGACCCCCTCCGAAAGCCATCTCCCTGTCCGGGCTCTCCGTCCATGGAGATTGCGGCTGCCCACCGCAGGATGGAGGAAGATGGATTGAGCTGGGCAATAATTTAAGAAACTGAGTGAGTCTGTACATCCAATCACTTTACAAATCAGGGGAAAAGGAGAGAGGAGGAAAGGAAGGAGGGGGGGGGAAGTGAAAAGGCCGCGCAGGGAAATGCATCACAATTACTGTCTCAGCTCTAATGAGGAGCCTGTCATGAGGCTGTCATCCTGCGGAAAGCCACCTACTCAGAAAGATTCAATAAAAAAGTAGCAGAGAGATAAAAAAGAGATATATTTCAGCCCTTGCTAATATTCTTTTCATTTGTCCCAGCACAAAATAAGATACTGCACTTAACCGGCTCGGTTAAAATGAAAAGCGGGGGGGGGCGGGAAGGGAGCAGCATTGATCAATACCACTAAAAGCCGGGAGACACGGTGATGGAGTGCAATTTTTTTGTCTGTGCTGAAGCATAGCAGAGGCCCGGGCGGGGTAATTTATGATTCACACGCATGCCGGCTAACTAGAGGCTGACAAGACAATGAATCCTCGATGAGAGGAGCGCGGGCCGCCGCGAGCCGGGAAAGGAGAGTGTGACAGGGACCTGGGAGGGTGAGAGGAAGAGGAGGGCTGGGGCCCCGTTGCTCCGGAGGTGGACCAAACGAGGACAGCATGGACCAGCAGCAGAGACTTGGTCCCTTCTGCACACCAGCATCTCTGACGGGTGCTGGTAGGAGGCTGGGCAAGCTGAGGACCACAGAATTGGATCTTCCAGCTGCCGTCCATTCCCTTGCCCTGGAAGTGAAACTGGAGCCTCCTCCAGCCTGCTGCCTCCTCTCCAAAGCACACAAGTCCTGGGGAGCAGCTGGGTCTCCCCGGCATCGGGGGATCCCTGGCTTCAGCGAGCACGGCAGGGCAGCGGCGCTCCTGGGGACATCTGCAGCGCCGTCCCTCCAGCCTGCAGGACCTCCTGGAGCACGGCTCCCCCCACATCCCCGATGTGCTCTCCATCCCATGGGTCTTGTCACATCACGCAGCCAAGGCTGGCCAGGCTGTGGATACAGGGACAGCAGGATGAACCACACGGAGGACCATGCACGTAATTCTGCAAACCCCACGGCTGAGAGCCAGCCCTTCTTCAGCAAGGCTTGCAAAGCGAGATGCCCTGGGGCTGCGCATCCAGGGGTGGCAGCCTGGTGACATCCACCTGGCCTCTGAACCTGTTCGCTGGTACAAGGGGCACTTTTTGTCCCTCGCCCAAGCAGTCCACTGAGCTGGGGTAGCTGCTGGCCCGGTGGGACAGGGAGGAGAGGAGAAGATGCTTAGCTGCATCACCAAAGTGTGCCTTGATAATCCATGCTCTGCATCCATTCTTGGGATGGAAAGATCTGGAGCAAAGCACCTTCTTTGGCTGCCAAGAAATGACAACAGTGGGAAAAGGTGGGAGTTTCGCAGGAACATCCCAGTGTCTGGCTGGGAGCCCACAGGAGAGCTGGGGTCTGCTGTCCCAGGTGCTACGTGGGGTCTGCTCCATGCCCTGATTGCTTCCTACGTACCCAAAACCAGGGGGCAGCTGTGAGTGGGAGCGACAGCCCTGCACCAGGGCTGGGGAGCGCTGGAGGGGCTCTTCGGTGCCGCACACAGGTCCCACCGCCTTGTGCAGAGCACGCCTGCATCCTCCCGCTCCTCTGCATCCTCGGCGAAGCAGCTCCCATGCCCTTGACCTGGAGGGTGGCCGGTTCGGCTGGGGATACACCGATACGCCTGCAATTTGAAGGGGCGATGGGGCAGAGCCTTTCCCTGCCTCCCACCCGCTCCCTCCCCCCAGCTTCCAGCTCCTCTCCTCCCTCGGGGGTGTGTGGGGCACATATCGAAAACACAGATATTGAACTGTCAAAACTATTTCCTACAAGAAAATAGATTCATCAGCTTGCAGCACGCAGGGTCATTGCCACATTTTCCCCTCGCGCCAGCACCTGCACATGCCGGCGCATACCCAATGCCTCTTCGCAGCACCGGCACTTTAGCTTGTAGCTCAGGGCCCTTAAGTGACTTTGAGAAATGGATAATCGATTATAATTCCACGGGCCTCTCTGCAGATTTATCCGGAGAATGTATAAAAGCCAGGGCTTGGGAGAAGCGGGTCCTTCTGGCCAACACGTCAATTGCCTGCACTCTCCGTGCCCAGCTCGGAAAATCGCATCCCGAGCACGACTCTGTTTAATCCATCAGTACACAATCAATGCACTCTGTAATCAACTCTTGATCACTTAATTTTACACATGTTGGCTGAATCCCTTTGTTTAATCACTAGATCAGGCCGCCTTGTTGCGCTGCCCCCTCCCAGCTTAGCCCCCCCTGACCCCCGCCCCTCCCTGCCGGCACCGCCACCCGGAGCCTTCGTTTCACCTTGAGGAAGAGCTTGGCGAATCGAGGGAGCCGCGAGACAGCCAGGGAAGGGCAGAACGGAAAACGGAGAGAGCGGAAAAATAACTCCAGAAAGAAAATATTTTCCCTCCTCTGTCCTCCTAGAGCTTGTCCCGGCCATTTCCACCACGTGAAAGAAATCACCGCTGGGATTTAAAAAAGAGCCAGATGTCCTGGCTCCGAGGGGCACGGCAGGTCGGGGTGCCACACACCGGCACCCATCACGCGGCTTCCATCTAGCCCTCCAGCACCCTCCCCACCCCATCATTATTTTGACTGTTTTAGCAGCCGAGGCCATTACGAGCAGCGGTTCTTGATCTTTCCCTCCCAGAGGCATCCTTGGGAACATCGCTCCCATCTCTCCGGGGCTCATCTTCCTTTTTATGGCAAGAGCGCGACCCTCGGGTTGCGAATGCATGTAAGGCAGCTATTTGGCGTTTTAGCGTGATTTATGTCGCCAGCCTGATGCCACCTCACCCTTCACACCCGCTCTGCTGGCACGCCGGGGTCGGTGTCCAGGGGACGCTCATAGGTGGAGATGTCTGATGGCACGACATTGAAATGCGCTGGGATTTTACATGTGTTCATCTCATCCTGCTGTCGAATAACCCTTTCCAGGAAGAGTTTGTCGCATTTTAACCGTGTGATGAGAACCTGAGGGCTCGGAGATAGGAAGACCATGTACTTGCAATTCAGGTGCAGACAGTTTTGACCGGCCACGCGGTGCGCTCCCCATACCTGAGCACGGTCATCCATAACCCACAGTTCTGGGTGAAACCCTCCTTTTTAAAGAGGCTTTGATGCTGCCTTTAATTTGGCACGTGGAGCGACTGCTGCTCACGCTTGCTTGCAGGAATAAATGATGGGATATGCTTGAACAAGAGGGATCTGTGAGTGCAATTGCCAGGGGAGCGTGCAAATGTTAGCTTTGCACAGGAAACGCGCACAAAACTGCATGTTGACACCGAGAGGCCAGTTGTAGGACAAAGCCGCCGTGTATGTTTAAAGAGAATTCCAGTTGCTATCCTATAGCAAATAGTCTTCAAAGAGCCCCTGGAGCTCTCGGCTTCTCAGCATGGAAAGAGGAGTTTGTACAAGATGAAACACAAATAAATAGTTTACCATATAAAAGATATCCAAGGCAAAGAGTGAGATGCAAGTTTTAGATCTCACATTAGCCAGCTGTGGTTTTATTGGTCCCCAAGTAAAAGCTGTAAATAAAGTACAAACCTAACCTGCATATTGTCAAACTACATTTAAAAAAAAATGTTTAATTGCACTCAAGAGCACCGAGGGGTGAATTGGTGCGCGGTGCATCACAAGGCAGCCCACAGAGCTGTTAGTAAAGTGTAAATCCAAGAGCTGGACAAGTGGAGCTTTTTACCTTGGGATCTGCTGCCAGGCACAGACTACTCGGCTTCGCTAATGTAGCTCGCTCCTGCTCCAGAAACTGCTGGTAAAGGGTTAGCAAGAACAGCCAGCACAGAAAGCTGTCCCTGCTCGTGCTGACATTGGTGCCAGGGAGGAAGAGTGGGTGGTGGGTGGGATGCTGGGACCCCATTTCCTTGCTTCCAGACTCCTCGCTGGTGGCAGGGAGCAGCCACCACCCTGTGTAGGTGAGCACAGCCCGGGTGACAAGGACTGAAGTGGCCAGCAGGGACTGGTGGGCGACCAGAGCATCTTCTCCTGTCCTGACCGCCGAGGGCAGGGCTTCCCTCCGTGCCAGGCTCTGGCCCCACCTATTGAGATCTCAGCTCTTTTCATCTACTTTTCCTTCCCACTGCGTTCCTTCTTTAAACCCTGATTTACGCTGGCAAGAAAACAACACCAAAGCTACCCCGCCTGGCTCCGTTTGAGGGACTGCTCATGCCAGCAGAGCCACGCCTGGGATCTGCCGCGGGCTCCAGCTGGCCACAGAGCCCCATCCGCAGGGCTCCTTCCTGCTGTCCCCAGGTCTGTCCTCCTTCAGGGTGGCCTGGCTTCCATGGGAATGGGCACAGCCACACCAGGTCACTCTGTCCCCAGAGCCCCTGGCCATCGAATCAAGGGATCATCCCACCAGGGGTCTTCTCCACTGTCACCTACGTGCCAACGCGGGCAATGACAGTGTTACATCCCTTCCACTGTTTTCAGGTGGAGGGAGGGAAATAAGGTGGAAAAAAAAAACAACAACCTGCCAAGGACTAATTAATATTTAATTTACTGCAAAATGTACTTATTATTCCCAAGTAATTGGCCGCCTGCACAGCTGTGACCACTAATGAATAGAGGGGGGACAAGAGGCAGGGACGGGAGGTGGGGGGAGGCAGGGGTGGTGTTGTCTTTGATCAGACCGAACTGCCTGCCTTTAATGTGCATAATAAGAAAACTTAAACAGCTTTGGTTTTTTTTTTCGTAAGATCTAAAAACAGCCATGATGCCACTAATGGATTGCGCTTAGCTTATTGCACTGTAATCGCCCTATTATCGCTGCAACTTTAACGAGGGGGAAAAAGGACTTTGGAAGATGGCATTTGCAAATAGGTTGTTGAATAACGTTGCTGCTAAACACAGAGAAAACAAGTGAGCCCTGCTTATTGTGATTCCTTGCATAGATTGCCAATACCTGAGGCACTCAGCATCCCCATCTCTATTGCTGCTTTTCGCTCCGTGATTGAACTATTGGCTCATTTAACTCTAAGGATGGGAAATATTTTTTTAGTTGCTAATAGAAGTGCGGCTCGGCTGTGGCCCAGCGTGGATTTCAGATCAGTTTTTCTTGATGGCTTATTCTGCGGAGGGAGTTAATTTCACCCCGGTGCAGAGTGCTTAAGTGGGATTTAAGTGGTGCGCGAGCATTTCGCTGACCCCTCTGCACAAGGTGAAATCTACCCTGAGAGCCTCCCCTCCCTGGAGAGCGACGCTCAGCATGAGGCAGGGACGCATCCTGACTCCTGTTCATCTGCTGCTGGGATCTGGCGTTTCCTGTGCGCAGGCGCAGCTCCTGGGGACAGGGACGCCCTCGTCCCCGTGTCTCTGGGTGTCTTGGCTAAAGCACAAGGAAATGTCCCTTCGTTGTGCTGAGGGGTCTGGAGGAGCACGGGGACCTGCCTGCACCAATCCCTTGCTGCTTCCTCCCCCAGTGTCGCTGTAGCTGTCCCCTTTCGCCAGGACGCCTTTCCCTGCCCCAAGCATCCACTCCGCTCTCCTCCATCACATCCCCGGCCCCCATTAAGTGCCTGGCTTAAACATCCAAGTGGATGTTTACGATGGCACCAAGACCCCGGGCTGAGTTCCCGTCCCGCCTTCCACGGGTGCGAATCCAAAGCGGCTCCACGGACTTCGACGGCGCGAAGGCCAGCTCAGCACTTGGCACCGCCGCACCTCTCGGCATCCAAGCCGCCGGGAGACGTGCCGTCACGGCCCCGCGCCGCCGGCGGGACTCGCATCCCCTCCGGCTAATGCAAACAGCTCGCCAGACGCTGTCCTGGGGGGCTGCGAGGTGGCAGGCGGCCACGGCACACACAAGAGGAGGGAACGGCCCCGGCGGGGGAGAATCGGGGCGAATCATGAAAGCAAAGACAACACCCAGCACTCTCACATGCACGGACACCGAGCAGCTGCGGGGAGTTCAAAGCAGCCCATGGGAAGGAGCAGCACGGGCAGCGGACGCTGATGGCACGGCCACGATTAAAGGGTGGCTCCCGCTCCACCTTCCTCTCCTTGGTTTATAAATCCTCCCCGTGAATCTGCTTCAGCTCGGAGTTCGGCTTGGAAGTTTTCTTTGAAACAGGAAGATGTTTTTTCTTTGCAACGTCACATCGCTTGTTAATTTTAATAAATGGGTATTTTTTAAAGGTGCGGCAAAATAAGGAACTCCTGTCTGTTCGGGAGCTCTGCAGCAGGGCAGGGGCCGGGGGGCAGCTGGGATCTCCGGGCACTGCTGGAAAATCCACCCCCAAACCATGACTCTGCCTTGCTCCCCGCAGGCAGAGCTCACAAGAGAAAAATTGCCAGCAGACATTAAAGGGGAAAAGCAATTTTGGTTGGGCTCCTGGCAGGCTGAGCTGGCGTTTGGATTTTCCCTTCTTGGTGCTGCCTCCCCGCTTCCTCCCCGGGCTCAGGAAGGAGCTGGCTGTCAACCCACCAACTTTTGTTCTGTGTTTTATTAAACACGATCAGAGAGGCGCCGGCTTTTCGGTCCTACCTCAAGGCGGCACTCAGCCGGCCTCAGCATCTGCCAAAATAATAATTAACATGCATTTGATTAGCACTTGTGCGTGAGGAGGCCAACACGCTCCGTAAACAGGAATCGCCACTGCCCCTATTTCCCAAAAACAGCTTCAAGGAAAGGTCTTGTGGCTATGGCAGGAGGGGACGCGGGACATCTTACAGCCCGACTCTGCCAGAACCGCCTGTTTGATCTCACTCGTTTTCCCATGCTTTGAGCCCTCATTTCTACAGAGAAGACAACAGTCCCCTGGCTGTCCCCTGTTCTGGCTTCCTTCTCCATTCAGACCTTAAGCTTGATGTGCCAGGGAAGGTGTGCAGCACCCTGCTGCTGTAGGCGCCCCGTTTGAAGTGCAGCCTCAATAAACATGTAACGTTATACACAATAAAGCTAAATAATAAAAGAATATAAATAATAAAAATAATATAAACAATAAAAAAGTCATTCTCTTTCTGACTCCCAGCCCTCTCCTCGCTGACTTTCGTCCTCAGATCTCCCTCTCTTCCCAGCAGCACCAGAGGTGATGCTCAGCAGCGGATTACAGGTCAAGCCACCCCAGACATCCTCAATATCAGTGCTGTAGCTTGAAGACCAACGAGGCAAACAGGGAGCAGTGGTGGTGAGTCTCCTCCTTAACACCCCTGGGCCTCCTCTCCCATCCTCCCCAAATAAAAACCCAGCACAAGTGAAAAAAAAAAATAAAAAAAATACACCACCCAAGGGAATTTAAAAATCTGACCAGATAGGCACTATTGATGTAGAAATATAAACGCTGCTATTTCGGTGGCGGCTTCGTGGGCCCTAAACCTGAGCTGCAAAGTAGATTGTTGGGTTCGATTTGTCAAACTCTGAGGCTGGCAAGTTTGGGCAGCTTCACCGACTGTGTTTTATGGAACCTTTCAGGATCCCTCAATAAAAAATGTATTAGATTAGTAATTTGAGTCCCAAATGACCAATTTGAAACGATTGCTTTCTTATGATTTTTCTGAAAGTGCCTGTTTCATGAGAAATTGCTTGAAAAATCAGACGGAGTTTTTAGAGACAATTGTAACAGCACACACGAGGGCTGGGTGTGATGGGTTAGGGGAATGTTCATTTAATTGAGGAAGGAAAAAAAATCCTATTTCTTTCCCCCTCCTTTCCCCAGCTTCAGTATTACCATAAGAAGGGCTAATTGTTACATATTTCTCCAAAAAGGAAGGTGCGATATTCAGCCCCGTGGGAAGACGGGAGCGGGGGCACCGCATGGAGCTGGGATGGGAGCCGTGTGCTGGTGCCAGGCGGGTCCCAGTTCAGGCGGTTATCCCAGCTCCCCATCACACTGGTTTTCCTCCTGCCTGCCCTGCCCGGAGCTGCTGGAGCGGGACGGCTGCCGTCACACACGCTGCAGCGGTGCATCGGAGGGGAAGGGGGCAGCTGGGCTCTGCAGGGGTTTGTAGCTCCTGGTGTGGAGGTGTATGGTGTACGTGGTTCACACAAAGCTGTGAGCTACGTTTTATTAATTTTATTATTATTACTAAAAATATATTTAAATTATTACTAAAAATCCTAATAAAAACTGCCATTTAAGCACAAGATGCATCAGATATAAGCACAAAATGACCTCCCGAGGTCCCTTTCGACCTAAATTACCCTTTGGCTCCCCAACTTTGCGATCATCTTCTTTGCTGCCTTCTGGTTTCTACACTTTAAGGGCTCTGCTCACAGCACACATTCAAGCTTTCTGCCCTGCCTGCAGGGCTTGAAGCATGCCGTTTCTATTTATTTAAATGAAAACCGAGATTCTTATATCACCACTTGACTGCAGGGGCTGAAACTTTAGGAGAAAAAACCCTGAGAGCCTTGTGATAAACTTGTGAAAATTGGCAGTCCTGAGAATGAACCACCCTGGGATAATGCTACCTGGAAGGTATTAAGGAATTACGGTATACAGCCTAATCGGGAGTGTAAGTGCGGGCTGGGCTGGTTAGGAAAGATAGAGAATTTGCAGAAGAATAAGTAGCAGAACCCCCATTGCTCCTTCCTGCCATGTGTTCTGTCTGGTAAATCCTTCCTTCTTACTTCCTGCCCTCTTTCTTCTCTTGCTCCCATGCTCCCGCTATGCCATCAATTTCCCCGAGTGTCCCACTCTGTTTTTGAAAGGAGACCTCATCCCTTCTCATAGGAAATACAGAAAAAGGAGGGGAATTGCTGGCCTTTGGTGCCCAGCACCTCCAACCACTGTGTGCACACCCCATCCCTTCCACCTTCTCCTCCTCCCCCTGAGAGAGCAAAAATCTGCAAATACGGAGAAACGGCGCATGTTTTGATCAGAGTTAACCCTTGGGCAGCAGGATGGGGGCCAGTGCAGGATACCTCCCTCGGTGAAGTGATGCAACAAAACTCCCAGCTCATCAACCTGATTGCTAAGGAAAACACAAAAAAACAGATCGCTGAAGTATCTGTACTCTGATTCTCCTTAATTGCTCCTACCGACGCGATATGTTTAAACAGGCCATTCTTCAAGATAGGAAAATACAAAGTCAGTAGGTTTTGCATAAATGGCAATTTGCAAAACTGAAAAGGTGACATTTTTGACATGAACATTTAACAAAAAATTAATATTTTGTCTCTTTAATAAATGGGTATTTGCAAGAGAGAATCCATTATAAAAAGGGAGCTAATGCAAGGTTCCTGAAGCCATTTCCATCAATTGCTATAAGATTTATATGTAAATATGTTAATGGTACTATTAATAATTTAATGGGGGCATGGCAAGCTGTGTTTACATAATAAATATGATTAAGTGTTTCCCTCGAATGAAGTTACTGAAGTGTCACGCTACCCCAGGTTATTACCAACATGGCTTTGCTATGCTCATCCGAGCACCAGGAGGAAACGCTCCCAGTCCCCGCCGCAGCAGCCGCGCCGTCTCACCCGCAGCTCCCGCGGCTGCGCCAGAAAGCCCCAGAAAGCTCCCACCGTCGCTGCAGCATGAACGGGAGAGGCATGGAGATTTGCTGATGTGCATGGGTGATATTTTACCTGATTTTATTTTTTACAAGGGTGGACTAACACCATCCACTTGAATGGAATCGCTTAAGATTTACTTGAGTGTAATTGAGAATAAAATCTGGTCTGAGATAATTAAGTTGCTGAATATGCTTACCGCTCCTTAAATCCACTGTTCACGAAGCAGGACTGGGAGAATTACACAGTCTGTGGGAACTGAGCAATTTATAGGCGAAGCAGGGAGGCTGCTCGATTGGGCGCTAAGCCCCCATCCAGCAAACTCCTGCTTCCTTGCTTGGCTTTGTCCACCTGGAATTGTAGGATCCTGCCCACGCTTGAACTTCTCTGTGTCCCTAAATGTCTGCAGAGCTGGAGGGAGCTATGGGGAAGAAAATCCCATGAATATCCTGGGGTGGGTAATAAAACCTCCCAGGGCTGCGATGCGCTGTGCTGCAGCTGTCGGATGAGCAACCTCTGGCTCAGCACCCAGGTTTCCCTCCCTGTGCCTAAAGCCCAGCGCAGCCGTGCTCTGCCTGGCTTGCCCGCCTCCAGCAAAAGCCTCTAGCCTGAGCAGGCGTGGGACAGAAGGGGTTAATTTAACCGCAGTGCAAGGCCAATCACGCTGAGGTGTCAAACTATAATTTTATATTAGGGCCTGTAATAGTTACTAGAGTTTTACTACAATAACTACATGTCCAAGCAGAGTTTAATGAGAAAATCTATAGTTTTGCTATGGTATTTTCTCTTAGTTTGCATAATTCCCTGAATGCAACCCAGTAAAGCTTTTGACCCGAGATAATAAAAAGGTGATAAAAATGGGCTGTAAAACCCAGCATATACATACATATATATATTAAACAGCCACTACAAAATTATGAGTAATTTCCACAAGATAAGACGAAACAAAAAAAATTCCTCAGACACAGCTAATTCAGGGGAGAACAAAATGAAATAAAATGGATAAATGCAAAGCGCCCGGCGCCCAGTGCCTGGCGGCAGCAGGAACCCCAAGCCCTGGCTGCCCCCGATTGAAGTGCTGCACCGATAGCTAGTGAGACAGACAGACGGATGACAAAAAGTGGCACGGCAGGCTTTACTCCCAGGTGGCACACGGGGACAGCGGACGGACAGCCTGTTTGGACGCTCAGCCACCTGCACCACCCCACGTTCCACGTAATGCAGATCACAGCCTCCCTGGGCACCGTTTATTTCAACGAGGACTTTGCCAAGGAAGACGCAGGGCTGGGACATGGGTCTCCAGGGTCCTGCTCCCACATTTTGACCTCGGTTAAACCCCCCTGCCCGCTCCCCGTGTCTGTGGGGTGCGATCTGGGATGCTGCTGCAGCGGGGCGAGGAGCCCGGCTGAGTGCGTGCTGGGGAGGGAGGGAGGAGGCTCCTTAGCTGCAAGTCACGAGAGAAGGACACATTAAATCATCCCACACTCTCTCCGCATTTCCTTCTCCACCCTGCGGCTGCTTACGAGGATGTTTGGATTGTAAATACAGCAGTAACTTTCTCCATAAAAGTCAGCCTCTTCTCTCCGCCAGAGCCATCAAGGGAAGGCACAACCCGGTGCTCGTGATCGAATGTCACAGCAGCTTTCATGGCTACGGCAGCGCCCGCCCCAACGGCTACCAGAGGGCATCGCAAGTGCACGGTGCACAGCTGGATCTCGCCATGAAACGCACCGCAGCGCTGCTTTCAGATGGGCAGGAAAAGTTATTGTGAAGCAGGAGTAGCGGGGAGCCGAGCGAGCTGCGCTGCCGCCCGTTCGGGACATCGTGGTGAACGCAAAGCGTGCCTTGGAGATTTTGATGCGCAAAAAGCAGTTTTGCTTTGGATTCTGCATCACCCCCAGGGCGGGATGCTTTGCGCATCCCTACCCAGAGGTGCACGCCTGGCACTGCAGCAGCTCCGGCAGCTCCCCCTTCTGGTGAGGCGGGTCTGGGTGAGCTGGGAGCCACCCGGCCGGGCTGCACCGCCCCGGCCCCACAGAGGCTAACCGGCACCGGGCAGGGGCCCCTGCGGCTCATCTGCACCGGGTCTGTCTCTCTGGCGAGCTCCTGGCTCTCTGTCACCCTGCCAGCTCCGGGCTGTCCCTCTCCCGTTCCCCCATCAATCACCCACAACGGGGATGATGTGTTAATGTTTTTCCTATAGACAGACACATTATGTTTCCACACTGCCTCTGCACACGCCGTGTTTACGCCCCTTCTCCCTCCGGGGAGTAAATCAAGCAAATTGATGCGAGCCATGATTAATTGTGTATCTCGGACCAATCTTTTACCGAGTCCCTCACACGGGCAGGTTGTTCCCCCCCTCTCCCTCCCCGACAAACCGGGGAGAGGAGACCGCGCTCCGCTCGCTCCCTCTCGCGCAGTTTGACGGATAGAGCCTGCCCGGGACGCGGCGAGATAAATTTGAAAGGCCTGCGCCGGGCTGTCAGCGTTAAAGATGATGAATGTGGGAGGTGAGGCGGGAGGGACCCGCCGAGCTCGGCGTAATGGATAGGGCTCCTCGGGAATGGATGCTCGCCCGGCGATTCCGCGTTAATCTCTGGGCTCCGCCGAGGTGCCGCCGACTGATAACAAGGAAATAGGAATGACAACAATTTTTAGCCGAGAGATTCTTCACAAAAATGCCAGCCTGCTGGAGGTCTGACAGGCCCTGATTGAATAGGAGCGGGGCGGGGGGGCTGCGAGCACCTCTTGACTAACATGCAAAAGATGGATCATTTCATTCCCCTGCCTGACCATCTACATTTATTATCATTTCCCTTAATTCTGCCTCGCTTAGATACCTGTCAGCACCGTTTCACTTCCGCGGGCCGGCTGATGGGACCTGAGCGGGGCCGGAGCCCGTCCCTCCGGCACGGGATGCGGGAGCATCTCACCGAGGCGGGCGGCACTGCGGACGTTGGAGACAGCTCGCCCGGATGGACGGACGGGTGGATCACCAGGACAGCCTGCCATGACCATGGCGTGGGCACTGCGGTGCTGCAGCTCGGCTGTGGGTAGCGACCCCCTGCCCAGCACAGCAGCAGGGATGTGCCGGGAGGAGGAGCAGGCTGAGATGGTTGCGAGATGGGGAGAGGCTGGTGCTGCCCACAGCTTCCCTTGGGACAAGGCACTGGATCCAGTGTGGCCCTGAGACCCGGCCTGGCCAAGCAATGGTGTCCCCACACCCTTATCCTCTCCCGCAGCCTCCTCTGCCCCTCCTCGTGTCGCCTTCCCTCTGCAGACAGCACCGGTTCCTTAATGACCCTGATCATACAACTATTTTCTGGCCACACATAAACGCTTTCATTCCACCCCCCTCCTCACCCCTGACTGCCATCGCCGTATTAAAAAGCAACCCGCTGCTGGGAATACATTAGTGACTTGCAGCAGATCCTTCTTTGCAAGGATAATTACAAAAAATAGAGGGACAATAACTATTAATATTTTATTGCAGTATTTAATGAGCTAAAGCAAATCGTCTTGCACTCCACTGGAACGACATGCTTTGTCATTCTTACGTTCCTTCCATCATTTTCTCCAGCTCCCCATCTGAGGAGCCCTCCCTGCTTTCAAGTCCTGCTCACTTGGTGCAATTTATATTTCCTCTAAGCTGCGTCCCTCCAAGTTGAAAAACGACCTTGCTGCTTCCCGGGGCTTGCACACTCTCCCTGCAAATGGTCCGGTCCCCTGACTGTCCTGTTTGGAACAAGTCCTGGGGAAAGACCAAGCCTTTATCTTAGCAAAGCTGCCCTTCTGTCTCAGCTGTTTGTTGTCTCCATTGCACGGGCAAGGCTTCCAGAGGCTAAAGAAGGAGCTTTAAAGGCACAGAGGACTTGTGTCCTCACTTCTGAATGCCCCTGTGGCACAGCCACGCAGCGCTGGAGCCGGGCACGGCGGCACCACTGGGTGCCCCAAAGACACCTGCTCGGAGGGATGGCCGCATCCTGCTCACAGCCAGCGGGCAGCCCTTGGGCAAACACTAATATATCAACATCTGCTTTATATTTCCCTAAATTCCTTGTTTCCTGCTTTTTGATCCATTCTGATAGGGGGGAAAATGTCATGCAAATAGTTGTATGGGCTCCTGTATATTGAAGCCCCCGTCGTCTGAATTCCTGATCATTTAAGCTCTTCCTCGTGGTCAGACATCCCTACCTGCTGCAAGCTGAGGAGCGGGCTGAACCCACTGCACCATGATGCTATTGAACCGGAGGAGCACCGTGCAAAGTGGTTCACAGAGTTGTGCCCCCCCGTTGCGTGTGCCATCGATGTCGTCCCTGCATACCCAGCACCTTGTTGCACACGCACCAGAGTCAAACAGGCTTCCAGAATGCAAGCGGCCCTTAAAAAGTATCCAACCCAAACAGCCCCGAAATAAGATGATTTCATTTTAAAAGGACTCTGTGAGGTAAAATAAAAGTTGAAGTTACTATTGGCACAATGACCTTTATCCATGAAAGCAAGAGTAACAGAATACCTTTCTCTGAAAAATACTAACATATCACAGGGATACACACTTACATACATTATATATTTATATTTAATGCTCCCATTCCCCAGCAGCATTCACTCAAACCGCTCACAGTTGGCTCAGACTGAGGGTAAAAAGGGAGATGGAGCTGAGCAGCTTCACTGCCCAAAAGGAGCAAACCGTGGAAAGCTGCAGCATCGCTGGTAACAGAGGGGCCGCTTCGAAACTGCACCTTTGGGTCTGCATCGTGCAAACACCGGCTAAAAAATCAGGGACCAGGGGCTGGATGGGGATCACTGGGTTGCATCGGCGGTGGAGCTGACGCAGGGATTTCAAGCCGCCGGGCCCCGGTGCGCGCAGGCTGGTCACTGCAGGGCGCAGGCTGCTTTGTCCCCTCCTGCGCGCTGCCACTGGGTGGCTGGGCCGGCAGGACAGGGGACGCGGGCAGCAGCTTCCCCGTGCTCCAGAAATAAATAACCACTGCCCCAGCCTCCGCGAGCAGAGCGGAGATTTAATGTGCTGACAGCCTGCATTTTTTACCTTTAGTCAATACAAGAAAGGCCCCAAGACTATGATTCCCAACATCTGGATTCCATCAATATGTGATCTGTCATGATGTATCGGCATCCCCCCCTCTCTCCAGATTGAGCAATGCGGCTGGTTTTATTAATACGTCAAATACATTATCCGTGTAATACACTTGTCTGCCTCTGCCCTCCCGCTGCTCCTGCACAGCAGATTTGAATGTATGATGAATCAGTTTGCATTACACGTCTGTACGTCATAATTTGTCAGGATTAATAGAACTATGTGGGTGTGGGGGGAGCCGGAGGGAGCGCGTCATGTGTGTTTAGTGCGGTGATGTCTGTATCACTTATTTATCTCTGCTCGGGCCTCTCGGTTCCCGGAAAACAGCGAGCGCAGCATGTCTGGGAATCGCTGAGCAGCCCGGGCTGTGGTCACGCGCAGCCCTGCCCGCGGTGGCTACGGCTGCGGAGCCGCGGGGAAGGAAGCGAGGCGGCATTTCGGATGCTTCCGACCCCTCTGGGCTTCCCTGTGCCCCAGGCCAGGTCCCTGCCTGCCGTGTCTGGCACCAGCAGAGGGACACAGGGAAGGAGACACGGGGCTTCCTCCTGGCCCCCCCAGAGCGTTGATACGTGACCCTGAAGCAAGGCTCCTTGCCTCAGTTTCCCCACCTGCGACATCTGCCAGTGCCCTCACCGCTGACCCCCTGCATGGCTCGCGGAAAGCCATTTATTTTCACTTCGCTCTTTGCGAATGACTTCAGTCTAAATTGCTGATGGGGAGGAGACGCTGGGAGCCATTTGCAGCAAGGAGTGTGCCCAGAGGCATCGGTGCATGGCAGGGAAGGGGACGGGAGCCACGCTGCTCCCGACACCCGGCGAAACCTGCCCCAGGAACGGGGGGCTCGGCTGGGGGTACCGCGGCCGCCTCCCCTCCATGCACAGCGCGTTTGTTTGTAGCTCTGCAGCTGGACTTCGCTTTGCCCCTGTAAAACACCGATTCCAGCTATAAACTTTATTTACAGTACATTACATGGGATTTAGTGGGACCCATAAAGAGCACAGAACAGATCTGACCGTGCCATTGCTTCCCAGCAGCTACCGCATGCCAGCTCCACCCGCTCCCACCCACCCGTGTCCAGAGCAAAAACACCGCGAGGAAGAGGCGTGAGGTCCCCTTACTGTCCCAGCAAACCCTACAGATCGTCATATACACGCTTGAGTGAAGACTGGTGACGTTCACAGCACTGTCGTTGCTGTTGCTTTGCTTGCAACGAAGCCCATCCACGCCAGGGCTGGTGCCACCATCCCTCTGCGCTGGTGCAGGGGACGCAGTGGGTCCGTCCCCTGCTCCCTGCGCGGCCGGAGGACGTGACGTCGCGGTCCCTTAATGGGCAGCAGCCCCGGCGCTTTAATAACAGCTCCCAGAAACAATTGTACATTTACAACTGAGCGAGCGAGCTTGGCACGCTGAGCCCGTTCCCCTTCCAAGGCTTAATTTGATTTTGACATATTGGCTTGAGATTAAAGGGCTCTCATAAAAAAAAAAAGAGAGAAAAGAAAAAAAAAAGAAAAAAACACCAAAAAACCCAAACACACGCACGCATCCAGCCCCCCCACCGCCCCCTTTTCAGGGCTCAAGCAAAAGTGCTAACATTGTAATATTTTAAGTAGAGAAAATCCAAGTGTGCTTTACCCCCCGCTGGCTCTTATGCTGGGCTTATAAAAATTAAGTGGAAACCTACACAGCTGTAGGCTATAAATCCTTTGTCGCTAACACAGCCAGGCCTGGTACCTACCTTCAAAAAGAAAAAGTGAAACGCAAAGCCCCCGAAGCGAGGGGCAGAGAGGGACGTGCAGGGCTTGCTGTGCTGGCGGGGGAGGGAGCAGCCACCGGGGCGCTGGGGACGTCCCCACGTGGGGACCCGCGGGCACGGAGCGCAGGGACCGGGGACAGCACCCGGCGGGCTGCGGGGAGGAGAGCACGGGGGAAGGTGCTGGAGCGCAGGGCGAGCACGGCGAAGCAGTAAGAGCCGTCTCGGCTGAAGATCAATTAGCATCAATTACTGACTTCATTTAATTGTCGTAGAAGATGAATTTGTCATTTTTAGTCTGGAATTAATGGGAGACCTTCAACTTTCCCTTGGCAGCCCCAGCAGGTCACTGCGTATTTTTCCTCCTTTTGCAGGGAGAGCAGCATGGCAGCGGGCAGGGATGTCTGTCCATCTGTCCATCCCAGGGCAGGCTCTGTTTTCTCTTTTTTTGTCCCCTCACACCTTCCACTTTTCTTCCCTTTCCTGTTTTCAGCCAGAAATTAATTTTGCAGCCGAGGGCCGCGAAGTGTTTACATTTTCCCCGGCAAACAGGCGACAGTAAACAATGAACGCTCGCAGATGAAATTGAATTTATAACTGCATTATGGGGCCAGATAACGCCCTAAAATAATACAACGATAAGGAAATTCGATTTGATTGCCGCCGCGAATCAGCTTGTGCCCATCTGCAGCCAGGGCCTCCCGTAATAATTTTAAATTGGGTTTGTAAACCTTATTTGTCCTTAAATATTTCTGTCATTTTTCATTGCCGGGGACAGATCCTTGGGCGTGAGGCAGGCGGAGGTGCCGGTGTGCAGGCGCAGAGCCGGCGCGGGAGCCCGGCGAGCCGAGCGGGCGCTGGGGCCAGCGGTGACAGCCGCTCGTCCTATCCATCACCGCGTCGACAGGCAGGGAGGAATCTCGGGCAGAAATTGAGTTTGCCTCACAGGGGACAATTGAACAAATTAATAGACCATTAGCCAAGCGGTGACCTGAGAAACGAGGGTGCTTGGGCTCCCTCCAGGTTTGGGGGGGCTGGGAAAGAGGGAGGCGATAGGAATCCCACAGTCCCGGTGGTCGTCCCCATCCCAGGCTGGGAGATGCGGCAGGCAGGTGACCGTCCTTGTGTCCATCACTGCTCGCTTGCAGCCTGGCACGGGGCCACCCAAAAAGGGCTGTGACAGCTTCATGGTGTGCAGAGCGTGCAGCAGCAGGGAGGGGACGGGAGGGATGCGGGGCTCCTGAGGTTTGGGAGAGCGACCTGATGGCAAGGGAGACGGCAACGATGATCTGCGATAATAATTCAAACAGAGGTATGGGGAAAGGTAGGGAGAGGAGGAATAAAAACCTAATTCTCTCTCATTTCTGAGAGTATGCACAAGACAGCTCCCAGGTCCCCAGGACACAGGGCAGTCCCCCTGTCCCGGTGTGACAGGCTCCTTCACATGATGAAGGATGCTCAACATGATGCTCAACACGATGAAGGATGCTCAGGCAGCCCCTGCATCCCAGCCACCTGCCAGGGACCCTGTGGGGGGTCGACCCCAGGGCTGACACGGTCCCCCTGCCTCTGAAGAGCAGACAGGTGCCCCCCCAGCATCCCTGCTCTGTGACCTCCCCGAGCCTTCCTGTATCATCACCATTCATTATCCAAATGACTATATTTATTAAGTCCCCTGCCAAGGCATTACAGCGGGGTCTGTAACAGAGATTAAAAGCAGAATAAAACACCAACGTGATCTTATTTTAAGCAAACAGAACCATAAACAGCCTCAGCACTGGCTACCAGAAACACACAGGCCGTGGGAACGACACCGAACTCCTCGCGGCCCCAACCCAAACGTACTTATTCCTGCAAATGCCCCGCTCCCACAGAGGGAGACCCTGGTGGCATTGGCAGTGGTGGGATGCGGCCAGGGGCTGAGCACCCCAAGCACCAAGGCCGCTGTTTCCCAAGGGATTATTTTAAGTCCGTGGAATGAAGTGCTTTACGAGGAGGCGCTGGGTTTCCTTTGTCTCCACCAGAGATAATCAGGTGCAGATAGGATGGATATTCTGTAAAAACATACACTCGCTTCCACTCACCGGTTACCTTTTTTCTGAGAGCCGTAAGGGTTTCAATTACCGGATTCTGGGATTTAGTGCCCAGGGCTTTTTGGTGTGCGTTAGATTTATTGGAAGGTTTAGTATCAGTGGAGGATTCACGCATTTACTCCCAGGAGCCCAGCTTCCGTTCACAGACCCTAAATCAAGAGCTGAGATGGGCTATTGTCACTTACGACATTAGCATGGTTAACGCACGCGGGGATGATTAATAGCAATATGCATGCAGCCTCCCCTCCTCCCCAAACGCCGCGCCTCTGCCCCGCAATCCTGCTCCGTGCCACCGCCCCGAGGCTCAGCACCAGCCCCAGCACTGGCAGGGTTCCTGTTGTAAGCTGCATTTTATTAATATTATCATTATTTTTAAGAGGAAGGGTTTCAGGCACACAGGGGACAGCAGGTTTTCTCCCAAGGCAGGGTTTTGGGTCCCCCCCCCCAGCCACCAGCTTGAAGAAGGGCAGATGCACTCAGGGCGGAGGACACAAGTTGCCAAAACCCGCGAGAAAAATTATTATTCTAAGAGAAAACCCAACCTTCCCCTGCAGGAGCCACCCACCCTGGCGGTCCCTTGCTGACTCCTTCTTCCCAAAGGAAACCAGAGGTCAAATCCACCGCCGGAGGAAACTCATCACACAAGCGCTTCCCTGCACCTCGGGGATGCTGCAGCCTCTGCACCACGGGTGCCTGACAGCCAAGGCTGGAGGCGAACCCTGTTCCAGGGGAGACACGACCACGCTCCTAATGAGCGAGATCCTGATGGCTTTTGTCCTTTTTCCAATACTGTGTTACTTACATTCCTTCTTTTTTAATTAAAACAGCCCCAGCTGATTTTACAAGCTTGCCGCTGCTTCTCTCCCAGTCTCTGTGTCTCTCATATGCTTGAGTGCTAGTATTAATTATTAGAGCCAATTTACTGTTTATACTCTGATGTTTTAACTAATTACCACTAATGGCAGACACCAGTGGGCAATCAACTTCATTTAGTTCCCAGTGCAAACCACTCATTACCATCTGAGAGAGGGAAAGAGAGCGTGCGGGAGGGATAAATAAAGGCAGAGGGAGGTGGGTGGGTGCCTGGACCGCAAGGAGCTGAGGTGCTGGGGGATGCTCCTGCTGCTGCCACCCAGCTCCGGCAGCTCTCTGGGGAAGGATTTAAGGTTCCAGCATGTGTGGATCAGCAGCAGGGGAAAAGCCCTTGATAGCTATAGTTACAGGTGAGCAATACGCTTCTTTCCCTGTATGGCAAATGGATCCTTTTTCCTGCTGGAGTTCAACCCAGGACTTGCCCCTGGGGAAAGCACAGCGCCTGCTGGTGTGCTTCCTGGGCACCTCCAGTGCTAACCCTGCCGTGGGCAAGGTGGAGCTTAGGTGGGCTGGGGCTGAAAAACTCCTGCTTGAAGTTAACTTGGTTGTAGAGCTAATTCAGCTGTGTCCCTGCATAGTGACGGAGTCAGCACTAACCCTCCCTTGAGACAAGCACCTCCCTCAGCCTAGCTCATATCTCACCTACTTGCTCCCTCTGGAGCCCCAGGGAACCAGAGGCAGACGTTTATCCCCCTGTGCCCATCCAGCTATCCACAACTGATGCAGAAGCCCACAGACACCAAAAGCACATAACCTCCAGGTGGTACAGCTGTCCTGGCTGTCCTCGGGCTTTCTTCTCAGGTTTGGAGCCAGAAGGGAAGGCACCATGCAGAGAGGGCCCTGCAGGGAGGGATGATGGAGTGAGGTGAACCTGCTGGAGCTGGGCTGGCCCTGCGGCTCTAGGAGAGATGCCTTCAGTGGGAGCAGCTCGGAGCTGAGCGCGAGGAACTGAGCTCCCAAGCATCCCTGGCCATGGCTGAGAAAAGCCTCTGGAGAAAGGGATGTCTGGATCCATTTACCTCCTTCAGAGAGACCTGTTAACTGTGGGGACAAATCTCCAACCAACTGCATTCACCAGCAGTGTCTGAGGTTCTGGGATCTGGACCTCTCCGGCCCTCAAGCAGGAACTGCTGTGGATGGAGGGTCCTTCCCAGGGGACAAATGTGGCTATAATGACCTGCCAGCTCGTTACCAGTAGTGGGAGTCCTGCTCTCACAAAAGGGACCGCTGTGCTCTAGGAGTTTAGATGCCACTGATGTGATTTTAGTGCAGGGATGCTGTAACAACTCAGCTGGGAATCCTAAAACAGGGGCGTGAGCCCAGATGCAGGGATGGGGCTGAGCACCACCTCTCCAAGGGGATCATCAGTCTCTCCTTTCGTCTCCTCCTTTCAGTCCCTGATCTGCTCTGTCAAAACTGGGCTGTAGACCTGCTCTGTGGTGGTGGGGACATGGCCGCCTGTGTTGGGGGGGTAACTATGCACACATCTGAAATGTAATTGCTGTCAGCTCTCTCCATTCTTGCAGCACGAGGCCTTTAATCTCTCCCACCAGACCCATCGGCCCTGATATTGCAGCTCCAGAAAGGCTGGTTTTATGTACTTTAACCCTGCGACCTTTACAAATCCCATCATTCCAATCAATACGTCTCATTAGCGTTAGGTAAATGTATGGGATGGATGGGGAGCTGTGCAGGGAGGAGCCCATGGAGGGTGGGGTGGAAAGTGCTGCTGCCGCCTGCTCTTTGGGGACAACCCAGCCCCGGTGCTGCTGGGCACATCGTTCCCAAAAGCATCCTTCCCTCCAGACACGCACCTTGGGCCAGCTAAGGCAGAGCTGGACGGAGTCCCTGCCAAGCCAGCGGTGGAGTCAAGGGCCCAAGCTGTTAACTGGACCAAGCTGTTGAAGTCATTTTTTCTCTCCTTGGGAAGCAGACATATGTTTTACAGCTTTCCACTATGTCGACTAAATGGAAACATGCAGGGCCTGCGGCAGGTGATGGGAAAACAATGCGGGGTGTGCTGCGGGGCTGCCTGCGGCTGGCAGGACAAAGCCAAGGAGCAGGGCGAATAAACAAAATCTCTGGCACTTCCTGTGAAGTGAAGGGCTTAATCCATGCAGAAGTGCCAGTTTACACCAGCTGAGGACCTCACCAGCATAGGAGTGCTGACCGACCCATGAGTTCATAGGGCATCATACAGACAAGGATGCTTCAAAGGAAGGATGGAGCTGCCCTCAGGACAGCGATGCAATCCAGCTTTCAGTGGGGAGGGGGCTTCCCTCACCCCTCGATCAGTGCCTCAGCCAGCAGGGCTGTAAGTACTATTGCTGCCCATAAAACCACCCAGCCCTCCTCCCAAGCCTGCTCAAACGCTTGACTCGGGTGACCCAGCAGCGGGTGTCCCTGGGGCACCCGTGGCTGCTATTGCTGCAGGGCAGGCTGGGGTGCAAGGCGGGGCAAGGGTGCCCTCCTCGCCCTCCCCAGGCAGGGCCACCTTTCTAAGTGGCATCTGGAGCCGGGTTTGGTTTCTGAGCTCTGCTATCCCCATCTGCAGAGCCAGCTTGTTACTGCAACAGCGCTCGGCCCCGCTTCGGGCTCACCCCAGGAGCACATACAGCTGAAGCAGTCAGCTTAATGCAGAGCACAAAGTGCATTCACATGCATAGATCTGTTCCTGGTAGAGCCTAAAAAGCAAGGGCTTAAAAAATATGGGCAAGCTCTGCTTTTTCACATTAGTGCTGTTTAAAGAAGATGTTTCCAAGAGGTTTAAGCTTAGAGCTGGACCAGATGTACCTCTCGTTGGAGCAGGGGACAGCTGAATTTGTCTCCATGCTGGAGAGGATGCACGGAGCTGGGTACGTGACATTCCCATGCATGTGGGGCAGTTTGGACACCTGGTCTGTGTGCTCCCTGCTCCATCAGCACTGATGCCTGCTTTCTCCATTTCCCCCTGCCCTGTTTGTCAAGGCACTTCAGCCAGGTCTCAGGCTTGTTGACAAGCACTAAACTCCGCAGCGGCAAGAAAACCATTTAAGCACTAAGCCCCCCTTGGCTTTAGCGAGATGACTGTGCGGCGCGGGATCTCAGCACAGCACCTGGCAAGAGGCAGAGGGAAGGAAACATTAATAAATCCTGCGGCGGGCCAATTTCACTCGACCTGACACACTGCTCCTTCTGGAATTAAATGAGGCACCTCTCTGGAGCAGCACCCCAGCTGCCTGCTCCCCAACACCAAGGTGGGAGCATCCATGAAACCTGCATCCAGACCATGATTGGAAAAAACAGTCCGTACACCCAGGGCCACCCTCTCCACCAGAACAACCACAGGGCCGGATGAAGCACTTGCTGTGCAAGTCCCCAGCGCTGCCTTGCTCCCTGCCTGGCATGGCATGCCAGACCCCCATGCTGGCAGCAGGACGGGGGGCTAAGGGCAGCATCCTTCCCATCCCATGGCAGCAAACAGGGAGAGCCCCTGCGGAGCGGGCAGGGAGTTGTCGCTTCGCCCAGCCGTGCCCCTGGGGCTGTCACAGGGGGACAGAGCAGTGGCCTTGCTGCAGGGCCCAGGTTTAACCTTCTTGGGCTTGCTGGCTGGAAGAAAGCTTGGTGGAAGAGAGATTGCAGATAGATGGGGAGATTGGTGGGTCTGGAGATGCAGGGGATTGCAGCAATGTTAGATTTTATCTGTGTCTCTGCACGGCTGGATGACCTTGGGATCCCAATCAACAGTTGTTAATAAAACATAGGGGACAAGTGCGAGGGGTTAAACGCAGAGCACACCGTGCACGGCTCTGAGGGAATGGCATTACAGCTAAGGGCACTGGATGCTGCTGCTGCCTACTCTAATACCACACACAGCACGTGAGCCTACCCTCATCCCTTGCCTTTCCAATTGGAAAAGCCACTTTTGGACAGTGATGGGAACAGAGGGGACCCCGAAAGGCCCAGAAACACCCAGATCCCGGTCTGCTCCAGAGCCCATTTGCTCCTACATGGCTCCAGATGCCAGCACAGGCAGTGAGAGCAGTGTGCCTGACTTGTTCCCAAAGGGCTGGGGTTCAGCCTATGCCAGAGGGACAAGGGGCAGAGGCTGATGGTAGCTGCAGAGGTGGGAGCAGGGACCTTCCCCAGTCTTCATTTCACTCCTGGCCCTAATTTGCAACGTCCAGCCCTGTGCATGTGCCCCCCACCCCTAAGCACGGCCTGGATTTGCAGGGCCCACTCCTTCACTCGTATTTCTGCTGCCACCCTTGTGGTTAGGAGCTCTTCTTCCCTGTAAGGACCTGAGGAGGAGCTGGGGCAGCCCCAGGGCTGGGAAGGGATGGGGGAGCTGGTTCTGGTCGTCACTGGAGAGAGCAAGCGGGTGCTTGAAGAGCCGGGACCCCATCGCAGAGCCACCACTGCCTCCCTGCTGCGCCTGTCCCCTCCTCACCCCAGCCATGCTGAAATCTGCCCCTCGCTCAGCCCAGCATTTCAGTCCGAGCCGTGTGTGTGTGTGTGTGATTACAATGACAACAGCGATAAGAGATTCTTATCACAGGGCTCGACATCGATTTGAAGCTGAGCCCCTTTCCCGCTCTCCTCCTCCTCCTCGCAGCTGCGGGAGCAGCGAGCAGCGCTGCAGACGCGCTCGGCAGCAGGGCTGCGTGAGAGCACAGCTAAGGGCTGGGGGTTCAGACCCGGCCGGGGCTGCGTCTCTCCGGCCTCGCAGCTTCAGGCACGGCCTCATGCTCGAGACCGAGCACAGGACAGGTGCAGGACACCTGGGTTCCTTCCTGCTGCCCATTTGCTGGCTGACCTGCTCTGTGTCCTTGTCCCCAGGCTGCAGAAGGGGAAATGCAGCTCTCCCTCCTTGCGGGGCACTGTGAGCATCCGTGCAGGGGGGCATGGGCAAAGGGCTGGGACAGGAGCTTGTTCTCCTTGTGCTCGGGAGAAAGAAAGGAGAAGGTCCCATGGAACCCACAAGAGAGACGGGGAGCAGCCCGCAGTCCATCTCCCTTGCCAGGAGGTTTGGGTGTCTCGCATGAGGAAGCAGAAACTGCACCAAAGTTTCACTGAGGTTAGGGCTGAAGTTAACAAGCTGTCCAGTTTCTCAATCTCTCCTTGCAACCACCACCTCCACCATTTACAAAAACTCAATTCCTCCCATCGCCGGCCTCAATACATGGCCAGGTCCCTGGAGCTGGCCTCCAAAACCCACACTGCCCAGACTTCCACCTTCCAGCTTCCCTCTTCTCCGCTCTGGGATGGCCAGCGGGATGCTGTGTGCCCGGCAGGGAAGGCTGCCTGTGCCGGGGCTGCCCTGGGCACTTGGCACATCCCCTCTGGACAAATGCACCAGAACATCTGCAAAGGCAAAGCAGGACCTCAGCCACAGGTGGGGAAACTGAGGCACGGGTAGACTGCAGGCTCGCACAGCAGCACTGCTGAGAGGACCAAGGTGTCCTGGTCTGGCGCTGCTCGAGCAAACCTGGACATTTTAACAACAGCAGTGAAACCCCAGCACCTCTGCAGATGCTGAAAATCCTCCCAGAACAGTCTCTGGGAGCGGCACAACCACGAGGCGGTGGCAGGGGAAGCGCCTGAACAATCGGAGCTTGTGCGGGGACGAAGAAAGGATGCTCTTGTTGGGCGGCACGGTGGGGCTGAGCCCAGCATCGCAGGGTGGCACCCCAGGTACCCCAGCTGTGCCAGCTCTCCAGCGCAACAGAGACGGGGCTGTTCTGGGCCCAGCCCCGGCACAGGGTGTCACTGCCTGCATTTGTGAGCGGAGACGTTGTCTCTTTGTCTGTGCTGGTTTCTGCTCTGCTGACCCGCTTTGCTCTCTCCGTCGCGCCATCCATCAGCTCTGGCAGCCCCGTCAATTCCAGGCCTCCGCGATGCCATTCCCCGGGGGGAAAAAGCACGTTTTTTTATGGCAAGGAGCAGCGCTTCCCCTCCTGGCAAGCCGCTAGGCTCCCTCCCTGCCTCCTCAGAGCCCCGCGATGCCCCGCTTTGCCCCAGCCTCGGGACACGAGGCTTCTCCTTCAGCCCACCCCACCTCTGTCTCCCCAGCGGCAGAGCTCTGCTTCCAGCTGCCAGGGGCAAGGAGGGTCCCTGCAGTGTCCCCGGCCAGATGTGCTCCGCCGGCCTGCCCCGAGGCCCCTGCTATTACCGGCAGCAGGCAGGCGGTGGCAGCCTGCCCCGCAGGCAGCAGGTGCCCGAGGCAGGGCTGGAGGTGAGCGGGGCTGCCAGGCTGCCAGGTGCCGCGGGACACGCAAGGGGACCCCGCACCGCCTTCCCCACAGCCCTTCCCGGTGCCTCTGAGGGCAAGTGGACACTGTGGACACGAGTGATGCTGGTGACCCCCCCCCAGCCACGCACACAGCTGGGTCACCCCATGCCTGAAGGCTTGAAACCAGGGGTTGCAGCGCTGGAGGCTGCCGGAGCTGAGTGATAGGAGGAAGCAGGATTTGGGGGCAGCCTTCATCCCCTTCTCCCCATCATGGCCATGCTGAGCCAGGGGCAGCCCCGCAGTGCTGGATGTCACCCCTGCACACCCTGAGGTCCAGACCTGGGACGGGGCCCCCACCAATGTCAGGGCTTTGTCCCTCTGCCCCTGCAATCCCACCTCGGCAGCAGCAATGTCTGCCTCACCTCCTCAATCAATGCTCAGCTTTTAATAGTCCTGACAATTCGCAAGAAAACAGGGGCATTAAATGCTAATTATATCTATTTGGATTCAAAAAATTTTATTACTCAAGTTAATGATAGCTGGAGTCATAAAAAAAAAGCGCAGAGCAAGAGGCGCTGCCGCTCCACAGGGCTGAGCACCCGCGGCCACCCCGTGCCATCGGCTGCGCGAGGACCGGGGATGCGCCCTCCAGCCGGTGACAAGCGGCTCCGGCACATGGAGGGGCCGGATCCTGCCCCGGGGGCCGGTGCTGTGGGAAGGGGCCGTGCCGGCGGGGCGGCCGCGCTGGTTGCGGGCTCTCGGGGCACGCGGTCGGTCCTCGCGTAGGCGCTGTGCTGGCGGGACTTGGCCTGCCCCAGCCTGCGGGCTTCTAATTTACTGCTTTCCTTTTACCGTAAAACTGAAAGGGGAAGGTGCACCCTTTAATCACTGCCTCCGGGGCCCCGCCTGAAACCACACAGCGACCGAGCGAAGGCTAGGAGTTAATGCTCCTTCCGACACCTTTTTATGATTCATGGGCCTGACCTTGAGCCATAAACCGCTCAACCTCCCCGACACACTGGCAGTATTTACAGCCTGCAGGGGCCGGTACACGCAGGCACAGATGCAGACACACGGCCAGGACAGGCACAGGTACGTGGCCGGGGATGCAACAGGTACCCGGCCCGAGAGGCAGCAGCAGGGACACCCCGTGGCCAGGGATGCCCACGCAGGTGGGCAGCCGCGGAGGGATGCTAACGCAGCAGGTGGAGATGGAGACACGTTTTACATCTACACGCGCACGCCGCGCTAAGGAATATGTTTCTGCATGGCCAAATGTGCGCAGATAAATGCGCCGAGATGCCCTCACCATGGGGCACGGGTAACAAGCACGTTCAGATGGGCACGTTCGCCTGCGGAGAGGTGCCCCCCGAGCACCAGACCGATGTGGGGGGCTCTTTGCTTACCACAGCAGGGCGAGGGGACGAGCGATGTTGCCCACGGAGAAGGGTCCCAGCAGAGCAGGGGGCTGCTGGCACAGCCCACGTCCCGGCCGCTGACACACGAAATGTTGCAGTGGCACCGCGGAGGTGGGCGTGAGCAGGGCTGGGCGTCCCAGCAGCACCGCTCTGTCCTGCTGCATCCCGCGCGGCCCCGGGTCCTGCTGCACAGGAGGGACCCGTGAAAGCCTACACTGGTTCGAACTGGAGCAGGGTGAGGTCTAATGGCCAAAGCAAAGGGCGCGGAGTCGAGAGGCTCTGCTTGCAGCCACTCCGGGTCGGGTCGGACCACCCCGCTCCCTGCCTTCTGCCTCAGTTTCCCCACTGCTGCAACAGGAAAACTAATCCTGACCCATCCTGTTTGCATGGAGTCGGGAGGCCGAGCTCGTTAATGTTTGCAAAGTGGGTTTGGCTCCTGTGATAGAGCTAGCCAGAAATGTGAAGGTCATTATTATTAGCAGGATTAAAGTGATTTAACCTAGCAGTGAGGGGGTACAGGTGAACGTAGCAGCTGTGCTGTGCTCAGCAACAAATCACACACACGTGCAACCTCAAAATAATGACAAATACAATAAAAACAATGAAAGATAATGACAAATACTATGATTACGTATCATTTTAGAAACATCAGGCAGAACTAGAAAGTTGCCATGCTGCCCTCTAATCCTTCTACCCCCAAAATACGCTCCCTAAAGGAACATCCAGACCCCGTACGAGCTTGGCAGTGCCCACATGCACAGATCTCCCTGGATGGGCCCACGTGCATCACTTGCCACCGCTGAGATGCTCCTGCGCAGCCTGCCCGGTCCTCGCCTGGCAGCCTCCCTCCTCCTCTGCTCCACAACAGGGACCATGGCATTGGGCAACTTATCTGGAACAAGAATCTCCCTCTTTTTCTGATTTTACAGGTTGTCAATTTTTTTTTCCCCTCCTTACAAAACAAAAGAGGGAAAAACCATCCTTATCTCAGAAAGCAGAGTTCAGGAAAAAGCTACTGGTCTTTTGGACTCAGTAAGTCCCTATTGGTAGCCTCGCTTGTCACTGGGAATTTATCAGCCAAACACAGATCTGGTATAATGCGCCATATAACTAGTGCATAAACAAACTTCAGCATGATAAATGCGCTGCTTTGAAGCCATAAAGTTATTAGCTAGTGGCTGTTAGCTACTGCTTAGCATGGGGCACGCTCCTTCCGTTAACCCCTCGCCGCCCCCTCGGTGTGCTTTGCCACGGGGGGACCTCAGGAGCGGATCCCAGGGCACCTCCACGCACGGGCTGATGCCAGCTGAGCCCCGGGCTGCGCGCAGGGACCCTGCAGGCACTGCTGGCTCTGCTGCTGCTTATCAGTGCCCTTTGCACCCACCGCGAGGAAAGGGCTGAAGCCTGCAGGAGGGAGATGCTGGCCAGGAGCGGGGCTCTGAGGGATGACACCCCGCTATTCGAGACCCGCAGCGGCTCCTCTCCTTCCCTCTGCCCCCCGGGAGGCAGGCACAGAGGGTGGCTGTGCACATCCTCACAGCACAGCCTCTCCTGGCTGTACCGGTTTCAGAGATGGGCTCAGGCGGGGCTGGAGGAGGGCGGACACCCCTTCACTGCTCAGGACATCTTTTTTAGATGAAGTGCTGCTGAGGACTGAAGCAAAAGCCCTAAATTTTTCCAGTAGCAGCCAAGCAGCGAGCCCTGGCGAGGTGTTTAGAGTTCCCTCTGCTGCCTGCAGCGCACGGCTGCCGCCAGCTCCCATCAGCACAGCCTCACCGGAGGCTCCCAGACGCTGGAGAAGCCCCACGGCCACCAGCAGCTCAATCCCGCAGCACCAGCACCGCGCCTGGCCAGCATCCTCCGCAGCGCGGGGCCGGGGGGATGCTCCCACCAAGGTGCTCTCCCAGAACAACCGGCCCTGCGAGGAGGCAGGAGACATCTCAGCAGGGCCAGCTGGGGGGCAGCGGCACTCGGAGCTGTCTCAGTGCCTGTTCCTCATTAGAAGCCTGGTGTTGAAGAAACTCGTAATTAGAGCCCTGAGTATTAATTAATCTCCATGACCCTCCTCTCATTCTCCTTCCCCCGCTCCCGCAGCTCAGGAGGTCAGCCTGGATTATTAACACATGCAAGTGCAGGATGGCGAGCACGCAGAGCGGGTCGGCAGCGATGTAGGGCCCGGACCCCGGGTCCCGTCCCCGTGTTCAGAGCAGCCGCGGGTGCCTTGTCCCTGCGCTGGTGGCAGCTCAGCGTCCCTCCCCTGGTCCTCTCCGCCGTGCCCAGGCTTGGCTGGGGACATGTCTCACTTGTGTGGGCACAATCAGCACCTTGGGGACAGCACTTGAGAGGGCACAGAAATGTCCCACAGTGAGCAGAGCTGTTTTTATGCTAAATTTGCCTCCCCCATCCCTTGCGAAGTGGCTGAGAGCAGACCCGTGCATCCCAGGGACCAAGCTGAAGCTCGATGGGGACATCCCACCCCTGGAGACCTGGCACAAGGGCGCACAAACTGGCCAGCCCAGCCCAAACCCACCATGGAAAAGCATCCCACCTCTGCCCAGCCAGACCTCGCTTGGGTCTTTAAGAGCCTCAGCACTAAAGAGGCAGCCCTAGGACACGCAGACCCTTTTAACAGCATGGTGGCGGTGTCCCACAGCCCCTCTCCTCCCCTGCTTGCCCACGCAGGCTCAGACACCTGGGGCAAGGACACAGCTCCTGGCAGCCCCATGTTCCCTGCAAGGCACAGCCCGGGGACCGATGGGCTACGGAGAGCAGCCACGGAGCAACAAAACAAGATATAAAATAAATCCGAACTTTTCTGACTCCCTGGTAACCACCAACTGCTTCCCTGATCTGATTTTTCCCCTTTTCTGCTGGAGCAATAAAAAGGGGAAAATCAACATCCAAATGATCTTGTTTATGGCGACTAAATAAGCTGCATGTGCTTAATCCGTTAGAGTTTAATGAATTTACGACTTGCTTTGGAATTTGACAAGGGCTGTAAAAGAGTAATTAACATTTATCAGTGTGTTTTTTACACACACCCCGCCCTCCTCCTGTCTCCCTTCCTCCTCCTGCTGCCTGTCGCGGAGCAGCACTGGGTATCGGGGGGAATATAAAAGTGATCAATTAATTCTTAATAATCTCAGGGAAAGATTGTAGAGTCGCAGTATGAACTCAGGGAGTGTCAATAAACGTGCCAAAGGTTGGCCCCCTCCCCGGCGCTGCGGAGGAATGCGGGCGGCCGGGGAGGGGACGGGGCTGTGGGGACGGGTGGTGCTTGGTGGAGCAGCCCTGCACCCCTTTCCTTCTCCGTCATGCTCTGCTGGCCTCCAAAGCAACCCTTGGTCACCTCGTCCTGGTGGCCAGGCTGCCCCTGGGGCAGGAGGAGAGCACGAGAGGGGCCGGTGGCACAGGGGGTCTCAGCGCTGGTCCCCATCTGACGCAGCAGCGGTGGCGATTCGGAAACGCAATCCCATCACCACCCGTGCCAGCTTACAGCTCTGTCCTGCTACACCTGAACCCGAAGGATCCCAAATCCTCACCACCACAACCCCAATGTGATCTCACTGACCATTCGCGTAGATGGGCAGCGCAGCCGCTGGTGTGGGCATCTGCACCGCCGCGCTGTCACTTGGCACAGGACATCAGCAGATGTTGGTGCTTCCTGAGCCCCCAAATTGCCTCCTGATGTTCTTACCCCTCCTCGGCACTGAGCCGTGTGGCTGCGGACTGGGGCTTGTGTGTGCCCGGTGTGTGAGGGCGTGGGGAGTCCGCCCGTCTGGGTGTCCGTGTGGGAAGAGCGGGGTCAGCGCTCCCGGGGGCAGCAGGCTCCCTGGAGAAGATGGGGAAGCTGCTGGGCTCGGCTGTGGGGCAGAGGGTCCTGGAGACCCACAAACAAAAGCTCAGGATGATAAATCCTCAGAGGCTTGAGACTGTCCGGGCATCTGCTCTGGACAGAAACAAATTCTCCCTGTCGAACATAATGGCCCAGAAATAAGCAATGAGGTGGGGAAGGAGAGGGCTGGACCCAGGGGGTCTGGAAAATCTCCTCCCAGCCCCATGGTGAGCACGTGGGAGGGGGCGAGCACTGGGCACACACCCACGGGGCAGACAGGAGCACTGGGATTTCTCGCCAGGTTACTCAAGCCAGCTGTAGCTGGATGAGCGCAGGAAAGAGACGTGGAAAGTAACGGGATGAACTTGACTTTGTTTTACATGAACCATCTCCTCCCCAGCATGTGCTGCAGGGTCAGGGCAGGGAGCAGAGCCTGGGGGGGCACAAGGCTGAGCCGACCCTTCCAAGCCCCACGCAGGGCGAGGAGGTGATGGAGAGGCTGCAGCATGGCCAAACACCCAGAGAGCATCAGCTCCCAGCAGCGTCCCAGCGAGGGTCCCCAGCCTCGGGCATGCTTGCGGGGACTTGTGCAAGGGACATCCCAGCCAGGGAGAAATGAGGGCACGGGGAGGGCTTTGAGACTACCAGAACTGGTCCCACCATGCCAACATCCACAGCTCCCCCAGCACAGGGCTCGTAGGGTCTCAGTTGCATGGGTGGCCCAGCAAGACCCATAGCTCCCCAAATCCCTTAATTCCAGCCCGTGCTCAGGGCCGCGCGGCGGTGCCAGCCCTCCCGCCTGCTCTGGCTCAGCCGCGCCGGTGTCAGCCTGTCTAAACAGCACCTCCTCCCCGCGCTGGGGGTCGGGATCCTGGCAGCTCTGGGATTTGTCATGGTATCTCCAGAGCTAGCGAGAAGCGGCTTGGAGCAGGCATCCCAAAGGGCAGAACGAGAGGATGGAGGGGGAAGAGAGCCGGGAGGTGGCACCCGAAGGGGGGAGGCAGGGGGTGCGAGGCTGCACCGCCGGTGGGATCTGCACCCTCGGGACAGGGGATGGGGATGGGTGGTGACCAGAGTGGGACACACGGCCCTGTGCCGGCAGTTCCCTGGCCGTGGGAGCACTGGGGGCACAAGGAGGTAGCAGGACATGCCCAGGTCCCCTAAGCGTGCCGCCCAGGGTCTTATGCCCGCAAGCAGTGGCGCTAAAGATGATCTTAGGCCATGATTATAAGAAATCCATTGATCTCTTGGACTCTATAATGACAGATCAACCATTTTAATAAAACACCTATTAGTCATGCATTAACCCTCCTCGGCTATTTGTACATTCAATACCAAATTGACGAGGGCAATGGGATTTCTCAGAACTTTTTTGGGGGGGAAGGGAGGAAAAGGTTTCTTTAGATAACAACAACAAGAAGAAGAAAATAATGCAAACTTACAGAGGGGGAGAGTTAAAATCATACGATGAGTGGCAGTTGCAGACGCCTGGGGCCCTCTTTGGTTGTCGCTTCTATCTGGCAATCAATTGACAAGAAATTGGGATTATGAAATATTGTGTCGGTGATCAGAGGAGGCGGGCTTCCTCGCCCAGCCTGAGGACAAGCCTCCACTCCCCACTGGGACAAACCACAGAGAACATCAGCGATTTGCCCTTCGGTAGGTTTTTAGTGTGAGCATGGCCATCATCCCCACAGGTCTTTCTGACCAACTCCGAGCAAGGCTGCAACATCCTAAAGATGGATCTAGACGCCCGTGATTTTTTATGAGAGTGAGACTTTGCACCTGAGAGCGCACCATCTGGACAGGGATGGGGAAAAGAGAAGGGGAAGAGCGGGGTGGGAGCACAAGCAGCTCCAGCTGCCTGTCCCCTCTCCCTGCCTGCCCTTGCAGGCGGCATCAGCGCAGGATGGACGGGCCGGTCCTGCTCACGGGTGGGAGCAGGAGGTGCCGCGTGTGCGCGGTGCGGCACGGCCCCCCCGGGGGCCTCTTGTGTAAGCGCTGGGGAGGGGGCAGGAGCCGTTTCCTCCTGCTCGAGCCGTTGCAGCCTCAGAAACCACCAAGTCCCCGTTGCGTTAGGAGCTGCCCGGAGCTTCCTGCAGGTGCCACGCGCTCATGAATCACACCTTGTCACAGGGCTGCCCAACGGCCGGGCGGCTGCCGCCCCCTCCGCCGGCCCGGCCAGGCAAGGGTTAAGCGGGCATTAATCACCCTGTTTGAGAGACATTTCAAAGCCTCTTCCAAATATTATAAAAAATGTCTTTAATCATCTAATAGCGCAAACTCGGCTCGTGATGGATGGAGAGAAGTCGCCTCTCTCCTCCTGATCCTAACAGATGAGGCTGAAGAG
>VXAA01004878.1:161815-183753 GCA_013399115.1 Anseranas semipalmata
AAGTTGGGGAGGGGGTTGGGGGGAGAGAAGGACATTTCTCAACCTCCCACCAGAGCAGTTATAAATATGAGGTCATACAGCAAGAGATGATAACGCATTAAGGGCTCTTGAGATATTAGTCTGTCAGCCTCGTTAGACACAGCCTATTTGGGGCTGACTGCATAATTAGAGGCTGGGGTACCCATAACTCATTGGTGTTTATATGGTGGAAGGGGCTACTCTCACCATCACCCTTAGCACTCTGAAAAGTCAGCTTCAGCAGGCATCAAACCCCACTCCCTGCTGCAAAAACAATGCAAATCCTCCTCTCCCTGGCAAAAAAAACCCTGCCCCTGCCCCATCTCCTGCCCTGCCCCAGCCTCTGCCCTTCCCGCACCCACCCTCGCACCTCCCCTCTGCTCTGGGTGGGAAACCGGGTCAGGAAGGCGACAGACTGGCCCGAGGCAGCTTGTGGCCAAGGTGAGAAGTCCTAGCTGCCAGTCCCCCTGCCCTCCCCGTGGGACGTCTCGCTGGGGAGCAGCCTGTCCTGCAGGGGACTGCACCCACTGAGCACCCCCAGGCTTGTCCTTCCTGTGTCCTTCTGCCTTTCCAGGGAATTGCTCCGAGCCGGGCTGGAAACAGCCTGGGGAGGGGGATGTACCTGGACAAAGATGGTCCTGGGGAAGCCTGAGCAGAAGCGAGCCCAAGGAAAGGCAAAAGCCTGCGAATGCCCCAGCACAGCTGGTCAACCCACTGCGAGCATCCCCACCCTGACCTGCAGTCCCACACCTGCAACATGCACAAGGGACCCCTTTCAAGCAGCGAAGCTGTCTGGGATGCTGCTGCATGGACAAATGCCTACGAGAAAGAGCAAGCCCTGCTGCAGCCTCTGCAGACGCAACGCATTTGGGCACTGCTGGCCCCCGGGCTGGGGCTCCAAGCGGGGAGCAGCCGGGGAGCCGATGCAGAGCTGGCTGGTGTGAGCAAGGAGCCGGGCTCTCCTGGGCTCCTCTGCTTTCTCTTCTCAGTTCTGCCTCGCTGGTGGTGAGCACCGACCCAGAAGGGCACTTCCCAAACCCACCCGGCTGAAAATTGAACAAGTGAAACAGGGAAGGGGATCGTTTCCCTTCTGCAACCGTGCGGAGCGAGGGCACCGCAAGAGCTGGCTCCTGCTCTAAAGGGAACAGAGATGGGGCAGGGGGAGGCAGGAGAAAGCCAGCCCAAGCCCTGTGCGCCCAACATTGACCACAGGAGCTGGTTTGCATGTCCTGAGCCTTCCCTACAGCACATTCCCAACTCCTCCATCCCGTAACCAGCGCAGCCCTATGGCAGGTGGGTGAACGAAGGCACCAGGACGGGCAGGGACATGAGCATGAGTGAGCAGAGCCCTCGCTTTGCAGCTGCAGGGACTGCCCTGCCTCGTCCCCTCGCCCTGCTCGCCCACCGCAGCTGGTGAGGGGCAAGGGGTCCGTGGAGGCGGGGGCAACCCCATGGCTTCCCAGGCTGAGGCAGGATAATGAATCCTGATGGGGGAAGTGACCTTTTCCAAATGCCACATGTCATTGGATTTTATATCACACCAGGACAATGTGCCATGGGTATTAAAATCGTTTTTCCAATAGGAGAGTGTGTGTGTGTATGTGTGTGTCAGGGAGAGATGTGAGAAAAATAAAATTAAGATGTGAAAATTAGGCTGCCTCTAAACATGGCCTTTAGAGAAGACTTTGGTCCTGGCAGAGCAGGACTGACAGAGCGATCCATGCCCTTTGCTCCTCAGATCACGGGTGATTTTGTCAGGGAAATAAGGCTTGTCCAAAACCCATGACAGAACTAGGGAAAAGGCTTGGGAGTCCTGATCCCCATTTCTCAAGTCTTGCAGAGACGTTCAACTCTGCAGCATCCCCTCTGCAGAAGCGGCCACCTCCAGAGCTGCTCTGGCCCACAGAGGCACGCACAAAAGTTCCTGGACACCCACGGCTGTTAGCCCGGGCTGTGCACGTGCAGAAAGCAAAACCCTACACGGCCGCCAAAGCCAAGCCACGTGGTCTCACCAGGGCTGCAAAGCAGCCAGCGGCCCCGTGGGCCAGCACCTGCAGGCTGCCCGTGCACGCAGGTACGGGATGCACCGACGCCAGGATGCGCTCCCGTCTGAAAACACAAAATAAAAAGGGAGGCGCTGGAAGCCAAGCTGACTTGAACTCCAGCCCGTTCCTTCAATCTGCAGGGCGATTGTCCGGCTGAAATAACAACGCTGGGACAAAAAAAAAAAAAAAAAAAAAAAAAAAAGAAAGAAAGAAAAAAGGGACAAGCTGTGTTTGTTTATTCAGCTTCTTTCTCCTCTTCTCCTTTCGACAATGCCCTGACACTGTGTCCTGCCGCGCCGGGGCTGCAACCCCAACAGACTAAATTTATCCCAGCTGGAGCCCTGTTTACAAGCCTTGTCCTGTTTACAGCGTGGCCCATCCTGCCCTTCCCCGAGGCTGACAGCCCATGTTCACCTTCCTTGGTCTCTGCCCCGCAGACCCCTGGAAAGTTTCCCCCGGTGCTGCCCATGTGCTGGCAGATGGGGCAGCTCGTGGCCCCCTGCCCATTCGGGAAGCTACAGGGAGATGTGGGCTTCCTGGGCTGCTGCTTGCCCAGCGTGGCTCAGTGGTGGCCCAGGCAGCCACAGACTCCCTCAGTGGTGCAAGTCACCCAGGAAAATGCTGGCCACAAGCTCGGCAGTGAGGGTGCAGAGCACCCCAGGAGCAACCCACCGGGGACAACCAGGCTGCACCATTAAAGCATTAAGCTGCACGTCTGTGTGCACCCATGCGTGGTGCTCTGCTCCCCACGTCTCCCGCCCCAGTAGAGGACCACGGGCTTGGGATGTCATGTGCCCGCCCCTGTCCCCTGATGGGCTTGCCCAGGCTGGGAGGACAGAGCTGGCAGCTCAGGCCCTAGGTGACCAACCTTAAGTGTTGGGTCCCGTCCCTGGTCTCCAGCAGGGGTTGTCCTGTAGTCCCAGGCTGCCTCACCCCCAGGAGGTGCCTTCAGCAGGGCTCAGTTGGCAACATCCGGGCTCTTATTTGCTGTTTAATGAGTCCCAGCTAATGAATCCCAGTGCATGAAAGCTTTTTATTAACCCTTTGGCTCGCTGTCAGAATTTGCCACTGGTTTGCAGGGATTTGAAGTCATAAGAACAGCTTTGCGGGTGACCGCAGATGCTCACCTATGGATCAAGAGCAGTGCCCATGGGGTATCCTACTGGGCTGAGGCATCTTCCAAAATGCCACCTCAACCCTCAGCATTCACACCTGCCCCTCTTCTTCCCTCTGGCCCAATGTAGGGTTTGTTCATACCCTGGGTGGGAGGGAGCCTCTCTGCACCCCCAGTCGCACTATCTGCCAAAGCCACTCGGAGCTGCAGGGCAGCAGCTCCAGGAGAGCAGAAGAGGGGTGGTCCAGCCCAGCCCAGCTCCTTGTCTGGAGTTTTGGATAACATCTGTGCACGGTTATGGGTTGTGGGAATTTGATTCTAAAGATTTGTCCACACGGAGCACTGCTCCTTATTCCAGGGAGACCTTGGTCATGTTCACCAGACCTACTCTCACTCTGAAATACAAATGGAGCTTTTGGGGAATACTTTGCCAACCTGAAAATCACCTACACCCTTCACTCCCATTGACTTTCAAGTGTGGGCAGGACGTTACGGGAAGGGCTGATGGAGTGGCACATCTGCACACACACACGAGTGTGCTCCTCACACGTGCGGCTCCTCATCTCCGGAAGAAGATCTGATAGTCAGGAAGTCACGGCCCTGATTACTTTGTCTTCCACGTTTAAGAACATCCCTAACTGCTCCTTGGATAGCTCAATTAGTAAAGTGAATATATTATATAAAGTCTAAAAGATTAAACTATCATAGGCAGCCCATAATTTCATGAAGAAGTCAGGGGAGCATATCCCTCTTATTAACTCTATAACAAATGTGATGAAAATGTTCAAATAGAATGTTAATGCAATGTTACGTGTAATTTTCCCAGGCGATTTTCTGCTGAAATATTTCTTTATTAATAGTAATTGAGGGTATAAATTATGAATGAGGCGATTTTCTCCTTTCACTAGGAAAGACGTACTAATGGCAATAATTCTTTATAATAATTTTTTGGGGGGAGAATGGGGAGGGAGCTGGGGTGAGGGGTTTAAAGAAAAAAAATCTTTAAAGGGATTGCAAAATATATAGACTAGCAGTGCATGTTTTATTGCAGGGCGCTGTATTTTATATCCGTGTGCTGGGCATCAGCCCTGCGCGGGGCTGTGCTGCGTGCGCACCGCACGTCCGCGAGCTTCGGGCTGCCGGCGAACGCAATTTCCCTGCGCCTTCTCCGTTCTGCATTTGCGTACAGGCTTGCTGCGGGCCAGGGGCACGTGGAAGCACTGGCGCTGCGGGTCTGCAAACGCCGGGCTCTCCCCATCTCACGCTCCGCAGGAGAGGGGCAGCAGCCGTGCCGCGAGCTCCGGGCACCTTGGGGCAGTCGATGGGACGCGTCGCGGGGCGCAGGGACTCGCGCGCGGACAGGCAGCGCCGAGCAGTACAGCTGCTCGCGGGGAAACAAAAAGCCCTTTTTGTGATGCCAGAATGAAAGAGGCGTTTTACAAGGGTTTTCAGAGCTTGCTCTCCTTGAGGGTTGTATGTTTTTTGACAAGCCAAGCGACTTCAAAATTTTTCCATGCAGTTAAAAAATAATGCCGGTTTGAGGGTGTTTCTTAGCCCCTGCTCTCTGCACACATCCCTCTTCATAAAGAAAGGTAAAGAGGAAAGAAAAGATGATATTCCTAAAATTTCCACTGCACTTCAATTAGCTGAATAAAGCTCTGAATTGCATAAACTTCTAGACCAAAGAATCCACTCTTCTCCCTATTTCGTTAACTTCTCCCAGAAAGTGCTGCCACGTTCAAAACAAGCTCTAGTCTACAATGAGCGTAAGGAGAAAACCAGATCCTCCTAACCCTTTGCTGTGCAGATTGAAGAGCATCCTGTGAGATGCTTAAACCAGCTCCTCTAGGGGTGGGTGACCTGGTCGGCCAGCCAGCAGTGACAGGGAACAGGTCTAGGACAAAGTGCCCACAACACAGCCCTGGCACAGCTTGTTACAGGGCACAAAGTGGTCTGGAAGCATTTCTCAGCATCACTACAGCTCCTCAAAAGCCGGGGAGGGGATTGCTTTACTCTTCCCCAAGGGACATCTCTTACATTCATGTTCTCACCCAAGCGTCCCCCCTGGCGCTGCCCTGCCCTGGTTGTCCCTGACCCCTCCGCTGGGCTGGAAGCCGAGGCAGAGCCGGTGCTCCCACCGGCAAGGATGCGCCGTCCCCATCTCCGTCCCTCTGCAGGCACCGCTTCCCAGGCCCTGCCGGAGGCTTTGCCCGCACAGGGAGGCTGCGCGAGAGGCTGCGGCGAGGCTGACAAAATCAGCGTGATCCGTCACCGACCCTCCTCAAAATTAGGTTAATAATTTATGATGTTAAATGGGACAGTTAATAGCTGGGCCAGATGATTCCTCAGCTAATCTAGAGCACAGGCTGAGCTGCAACGAGTCCTCTGAGAGTTCATTACACTCCCCAGCCCTCAGCGCTCGTGCTTTTGGCTCCACTGATGCCTACGGGAGGCTGTGGCTGGTGCCGCTGGCAACACGCCTAAGACTTGCCCCTCATCAATTAGGAGAAATAAGGAAATCGACAGGAAAATTAATTTCCAAAGAGACAATGCCTATGACACCTGCACTGCCCTTGGAAAGCTGGGGGGTAGCTGAAGCCTTGGGAGGCAATTGCATCTGCTGTCTCGCTGAGCGAGGTCAGGCTGTTTTCCTCGGGGCTGGGAGAGCAGGAAGGGACGTCAGCCCCTGGGAGAGGATGCTCTTGCTGCTGGGTCAGCCCCAGGCGGGCACCAGCCTCATCTAGGAGATGTAACACCAGAGCCTGCTGCTTAAAGCATCCCCTCCCAGCACACCGGAGCTCTCCGGCAGCAAGGATTTGCACCTTGACCATGCACATTCCCAAAGAAACCTTAGAGGTGAAGGGTTGGGATGAGAAGGTCCAGCAGGTCTTTTACCAAGAGGACATCCTGTTGTGTGACTGAGGCTTTCCATCCCCATCCAGGGCAAACAGACCAACTGGGGTCTGCGGCACCTGGAGGCAACAAAGCCCCTCTGGTGCTGATGGTCCCACCTCGCCTCGCCTCTCCAGAGGGATCTTACTGGGGGATGCTGCATGGCAGTGCCAGCCCTGGGCAAGCCTGGAAGGGTGTGCCAGGCTGTCCTCTGCAGAGGAGCTAGCGCAGGGCACCCCGAGGTGTGCTCCTGACAGCCTTATTCTGCTTTACAAGGCACAGAAAGTCTGTGCAACTGCCCCAAAGTCAGCAGCAATATCAGGGTAAGGGAATAATTTCTCTATCAGCCTAAGGGGTGTTCATGCCCTGCCCTTCGTGGGGGCAGCAGGCAGACCCCATGGGCTAAGCAGTGACTGGCTGGGCTACCAAGCGCAGGCAGCTGTGGCCAGATGTGCGCTGATGACTCATGCAGATGTTGGCCCCGCAGAGCGCCTGGTCAGTATTTCCCCTTCTCCCTTCCACATTCCTGCTCTTGCCAAATTCAAACCATGCGCGGCATGGGGGGATTACCTGCAATTACAGCTTTCACATGTCGGGCGCGGCTGGGGAGGGGGCGGCGCGGGGCGAGACGTAAGGGCATCCATATGGTGGGCTCCTGCAGCCATTCCCCCGCCTGCAGCAGGGGGCAGCCGGTCCTGCCTCGCCCCCCCAGCCCTCTCCCCGCTCCAAAGCCCCCTCCCAGGCAGGGACACGTGGGGGCAGAGGGGACCCCCCGGCCCTTTTCCTTCCAGCTTCTGCCTGAGCACGTACAGGAGAAACGACAATTAGGGGGACAACAAATGAAGCTGCCGGCCCCTGGGGGGGGACATGTGCGGTAACTTGAGGCTGAAGCGGAAATAGCTCTGGTCGACCCACTTAGAAAATCATCATTACTGCAGGATTTATGGCTGACATGAGCTTGTCTGATAGATATGACTATTTAAAGGCAGCCAAAGCCTCCATTTATAACAATGTGAGGGAGGGGGGGCGGAGGGAGCTGGGGCAGGTTTGAAGATCAAAGGGGCACCTGGGAAAGGAAAGGGGACCCGCGGGGACAAAGGGACGGTGGCTTCAGCTTGAGGCAGGGCTGGTGCGGTGCGGGCTGTGCCTGTGGGGAGAGCAGCGAGCACCTCAACATTGCAGCAGCCCCCAGCCGCAGCATGGATCCTGCCTTCGGAGCTGCCAAGCTGCTGCGGTCCAGGCTGTCCCCAGCCCCAACACCCAGGTGAGAGGCTCTGGAACCAGCACTGACACCAGTGCCTGCTTGGGATGCTGCACTATTCACCAGGACACTTTCAATTGGATGGGAAGGGAGAAAACAATTGCTGAGGCTAGGAGAGAAAAAAAAAAAGCGGTGGCGGGTTTGCAGAACAACAACCAAATGCTTGCAAAGTTTAGATTTTGTTTTCTTAAAGTGAAGGACAGAAAAGGACTGCTGGGAATGATGGCTGGGCCACTGCTGTGCCTCAGTGGTCCTTTTGCCTGTGCATCCCACGGGGCATCCACGACGAGGACAAGGCAGTCCCCTGGCAGCTTGTCCCAACAGCAAAGCCAGGAGAAGTCCTACTTGCCAGTTCCTCGGGCCAGCCTGTGTCTCACCAATGAACTTTCGGTTCAGCCCGACCAGTTCAACCTGACCAAACGGAGATGCTGCAGGTGCGCTGGAGGCTGGCACCTGTGACACCCAGCTCGGCTGGAGACACCCCGCAGGTCCCAGCACCCTGTGGGCGCACCCAGAGCACCCAGCGGTGAGCAAGATGGGAACGAGCACATGGGTCTCCTCCAAGGCCCAGAGGCCCGGCGGTGCTCACGGAGCACTGATGGATGGTGAGCCGAGGGATGCGGGGCAGCGCTTGGTGCCACCCAGCGCAGGGACCGGCTCCCGGAGGACACCCCGCCCAGGGACAGCACGGAGCCAGCCACCGGCGTCCCCGTCCCGGGCTCTCCTCCCCAATCCGGCTGCTCCCTGTCCTTTGGGGACGGCGGCAGCTCCTCACCTGATTGAATTTCCAGGCCATCACTCGCTCTCCCTGCAGCTGCGAGGCACGATCGCCCTCCCGGCAACCCCACGCTCACCCCGCGGAAGGAGGGGCTAATTCAGTTAGCCCAGTGGCATTAGCTGCCGTGAAGAATAACCCGCCAACAAGGGCCTGCAAGCCTGACACAATATTAAAGACCCCACTGCCCTCACTTGGGGCAGATTAAGCTGGGCTCATTGCTTTAATGCTGCACTCCTCGGCCGGGCTCCCTCCAAGGCTCTGCACCTTAACTGTATTACCCCAGCACCGATGTGCTTGACCTGCCAATATTGCTCCCACTGATAATTCACCTCCCAGGAAACTTTGCCTTTTTGACCTCCTGCCGGAGCAGGCTCGAACCCCAGAAGTGGGGCTGCCCCTGCATCCCTGCCAGCCGCTGCCCCCGCTCACCGGCCCTTGGGGTACCAAGGCTGTCCCGCCTCTTGGCAGCAATGCACGCAGGGAGCATCTCCCACTGCCAGGGATGCAGGCGTCTGGTCTGACCCAGGGAAGCAATCAGGAAAAGCACCCAAATACCAGTATGGTATGGAGCCTGGGCTCCATACTGTTCTTTCCCTTCTACTTTTATTGTTGGCCACACTCCGTATTTTTACCCAAAACGTTTGAGCCTCCCCCGCTGCCTGCTCTGCCCACTGGCAGCCTGTCTCGCCTCCTCAGGAAGGAGCAGGTTTGCAAGAGGGCATTTTAATTCCAGCTCTAAACCTAGAACAAGGCATGTGTTGCCTGCATCTTCTCCCCCGCCTTTGCACGGGTGGTATTTGCACTTGCATTGCACAGCTAGCGCTTGGGTAGTGCATATTGAGGTGGAAAACCAGATATATATATTTACAGATAAAAAACCATATATATATAGTTACAGATATATTTACATAGCTAACGCAGGTTGGTCACGATGTACGTTAGTTATGTCAAAGTGGCTCTTCCTGCAAAGCTTGTGCTGCCTGTGGAGGGGCTGCCCAGTGCTCGTGGAGGGCCTGGGCACTGCTCACAACAACCAAGCACTCATTTTGCACGCAGAGGAGACTCATCTTGCTTCCTTATTTTCCGATTTCACCATTCAAAGGTGTGTTTCCTTCTTTTGAAGAACTAAAACTAGAAAAAGGAACAAACCTAAACTTCCGCTCAGAACTCAGACTGCAAGCTGCGGGTTTTTTTTCTTAATATTAGAAGACTTGGTGAGGTTGTGCTTGATCCAGCCCCCTCCGGCACAGGAAGCAGAAAGCCCACACGAAAGGGGTGTCGCAGAGCAGTTGTCAAGCAGTGCGGTTTGGTGGCTGTCAGGACAGCGGGGCTCTATTCTGGGCAGTGCCACCAAGCCAGCATGTGACCTGGGGGCACAGGTCCACTCCCCATCCCTTGTCCCCTCTGTCTGGGCATCATCAGCTGCTATGTCCTACCTCGTGCAGAAGGCAGCTCTTTGCACCGTGAAACACCACCGAGCACAATCCTGGACGGTCTGAGTCTCCGGGGAGCATCCCTCCGGCTGCTCCCGCTTATTGCTGACCTGGGACCAATCCTGCTCCCACTCATGCTGGGCGTGACGCCACTGAAGTCCCGCAAGTGGGAGCAGACCCTGCCCATGGTGTGCAGCCAAGCGTGTTGGAAACAGAGAGGGCATATGACTTTTATGAGTCTTTCCTAAAAAAGGTCAGCAGTGTCCGGGTAGATTCAAGCCCAAAATTTAGGCTTCAGAAAAGCAATGGGAAACACTCCCCATTTTGCAGTTAGCACACTTTAGAGGTGAATGGAAAATGGGCTGTGCAAGCACTTTTTCCTAACAGGGTTTGTTTGTCTAAGCGCAACGCCTTAGCGCTGCTGCGGGACCCGCTGCCGTGCCGGTCCCTCTGCTGCGCTGCTCCAGCCGTGGGCGCTGGCAGCCCGAGCATCCTCTTTGCTTTTCCAACCCCAGGAGCAGACGGGCAGCCCCACTCCCTCAGGAAAGCAACCGAGCGGAGCCACCCGTCCCATCGTGGGGACAGGGAGCACCTCCAGCACCAGTGGGCAGGTGACATGGGACATGCTGGACTTTCTGCCTGCCACCCCCGTGACGTGACCCTTCCTGTTAGGGGGAGATTTAAGGTGCTCTTATATCTCCCTGCTGTAAATGGCCTCATAAAAGTGACAGAAAGACGTTCATATGGATGCTTGTTAAAATTTTATTACTAATCACCTCCAAAGTCAGCTGCTGTATTTAACACAGGCTTGGGGGGGAGAGCTGGGCTGGATGAAGAAATCAAGACCAGAAAACGGCAGGAGGACAAGGTGACGAGTGGCCTGGACACAGCCCACGGACATGGGGAGCCCAAGGAGCAACAGCACTTAAAATCCCCCCGGCTTCCGACTGTCTGCTGCAGCCACAGCCCTTTCCAAGCCCTAGCCCAAGAGCAGGATGGGCTTGTGGTGGAGCACCAGGAATCGGGGAGCTGGGCTGAACCCCCACCTCTGCCACAGCCCCGGGCTCTGCCAGACCCCATGGGACAACCAGCTCTCCAGACCAGGGGGCTTTACGTTTCCTTTCCTGCGTGAGTCAGGTCCTGTCCTCACAAATAAAATAGGGCTTAGAGGAGAGAGAAGGAAGCCTAAGGACACCACTGTCATGGGAGCGTGGGGATGCTCAGCAGCTGCAAAGGTGTCACAGGGCACTTACACACTGGTCCTTGCCAGAACATCTGTGGGAAAGGAGCGGTGAGGAGTCCTGCTCTCCCCAGGGTGACAGATGAGGAATAAATATGCTGTCAGGAGGGAGGATGGGGAAAAACAAGGAGCCTGTGCAAGGCATGGGCTCAGCCACCTCTTCTGCACCCAGAGCTTGTGGTCATCTTCCCAAAAGGAAACACAAGAAAAGGGTGGTCCAGATGGCCACCAGGGCAGGCTCAGAAGGACCAAGACAACGGTCACATGTCCTGCCATGCTAGTGGCACATGCAAGGGTATGCAAGGTCCCACCAGTGGGCACTGGCACGGGGTGGCCTGGGCAGGGACTGCTCCACACCTCGGTGTGATGCACTGAGCAGGAGGGGACCTGCTCTCATTAGGTGTTAGCAAAGAGATCTGCTCTGGGGCAATGGAAAAGCCAGGGTGACTGCTCCGCTCTGTCCAGTGCTGGGAGTGGTAGAAAAGCATTTGATGCATCGAGGAAGGGAACAGGGGGAGGAAAGTCTCATAGTGAAAATCCACAGCTTTGAGTGTCTCCCCAGCTCAATAACAGCACCCAGGTGACTACAGGTTTCAGGAGCATGAAAGACAACCTCTCGCTTGTAACACCTCTTCTGCCACTGCCACTACAGCTGCCTGCTCCTACAGCAGAGGGGAACAGGAGAGGGAGACATGCTCCTCCCTGAGGATGCTCTGGAAACCTACTCCCCATCTACTCCTCCCTCCAGCTTTATGCCACCCCGGGGGGTTTCAGCAGGTCCAGCATCCCCAGTTGCCCTCACCCTTGCTGCACTGAAGCATCCCTGAGACCACTGTCCCTTCGGCTCCCCATCACCGCTTCCCAGGTACTCCGCTCCTGGCACTCTCTCGGAGCTGCTGTCTGTCTGTCTGTCAGTCCTCACATCCATCTTCAGGGCCTCTGTATAAATTTCCTAGAGGCCTCTTTGCTCCCTATATATCTATCTAATTAATGTTAGTATAAGTAAAGCACAGCCTTTTCCCCTTAATAAGCAAAGTGCTGACTTTATTACAGTTTTTTTTCCCCCCTCTTCTGGCTTCAGTGCTCTAAATCATGTCCAGGAAAGCGCTTACCAAGGAAAACGCTGTGTCCTGGCCTGCGCTGCCAGTGCCCTGGACCGCTGGGGNGCCTTCAGAGCGGTGCCAGAGCTCCGAGCTGCCAGGTTAGCCGGGGTCAGGGGAGAAGTCAGAGGCCATCGATGTGTTGTCTGGCCGAAGGCAGGGTCCAAGCAAAACAAGGTGTTAAATATCCACTAATTAGAAGTGCCAAAACAGGACTGGGAAGGCTGGGGGAGGGCCTGGAAACATGATGAGTAGGGCTTGGCAGAGAGAGATGCGAAATCCTGGGGCTCCGGACCACACCATGGGTGAGTGCCACCGCAGCGGTGCTTGAGCTTCAGCCGGCATCTTTTTGTCCAGCTGTGCCGAATGTGGGATGTGAAGGAGATGTGCTCTGAGGACACCGCGGTCAGCCGTCAGCCCGCAGTGCTTCATGCCATCCTGTCCCTGCCACCCCATCGCCATCCAATGCATGTGTGCATTTTGCCTTCCTGCCTCTCCTGGAAACCGCCCCTGTCTTCCCTCCCCGTGCATGTATTTCTGGACCTGAGTGCATCTCTCCCAAGACCCTGGAGAAGCAGAAGAGGCCCATAGCTCTCAGTCTCCTGAGGCTGCACAGCAAATTACCAGTGGGGATATCATGGAGAAACACCTGGCCGGCAGGCTGGGCTTGGCTCAGCAGCTCAGCCCTCTGCCACTTCCTTCTGCTTGTGCACCACCCGGGTGCGATGTCCGACACCAACCCACCCACACGGCATGCCACAAACACCGCACCGCGAAGGGACACTTCTGGGGCGACACCGTACGCGCGTCGCTCCCACTCCCGGTACCTGACCACATCCCCATCCCAAAGCACACACTCGTGCTGCCACGTGACGGAGACCTTGCAGCCGAAGGAACACCTGGCCTGCAGCAAGCTGGGCATGGGGAAGCGGTTCCTGCCGCTGTGCCAAGCCACAGGCGGGTCAACCACCGCTCCGGCGCCCCAGTCAGCAGCCTGCCCTGAAAGGGTTAATGCTCCCCGTGCCCCGGGTGCTGGGGTGAAAGGGTTACCCGTGTTGTGTTTGGCTCCCTGGGCCATAATGTGATTTCTTGGCTCTCGCATATATATTTACGCAGTTTTGCCAACACCCCCGCCACCCCCATGCAGCGGCTATTGATCAGGCTAATGGAAGGGATCCGGTTGCACGTGCTCCGCCGTGCTCCCACATAGCCTCTCCAGCTCTGCCCAGCCAATCAATGCCGTGGTGCCCCCGAAAATTTGCCCTAATCTCATTTGCAGATGTGTTATCACTTAATAAAATCCACACTTGCCCTTCCTCTTCCCCCTGCTTGGCTCCGAAACGCATTTGCACTCTGGCTCCCAGGCCGGCTCCTGCCATGCCCCTGCATCCTGCTGGCCTCTAAGGGGAGGACCACGAGGGGCTCAAAATGCCCTAAGTGGGTAAGGGAGGGATGGAGAAGACATCCAGCCCCTCCTGGGTAATCAGCGCTGCCCAGCAGTGCCAGGGGACACTCCTGGGGACATGGGCTGGGGTTGGTGTGTGAGGGATATCTGCTCCCTGCTGCCCCTCATGGTCTGTAAGGGTGGCAGTGACAAAAGGGAAGGAAAAACGTTCCTCCTGAAAACATGGTGAAAAATGTGATTGGTTTTCTGTAGCCTGCTCACACATGTTTCCGCGGTCTTTGGAAAACAATTCACGATCACCTCTGAAAACACCGGGGGTACTTGCCGTGCAAATGGGTATCTTCTGTGATCAGCCTGTGCCACGGTGACAAGAGAAAGCCCTAGCTCGTCAGGGGCAAGATGCCAGCAGGGCTTAAATGGGACACTCCCCGTCACTGTCTTCTCCAGAGGGAACAAGCTTCATTTCTCCAAGAAGAGCGAAGTCAGAGGTTCCTGCTCTCTCTCCAGAACAATCCCTTGTCCCTTCCTGGCCCTCTGCTCCACCAGGAGATCTCAGTGCTTTGCACATCTCCGCTAACTCAGCGGCACAATTCTGTGTCACGGGAGGGGACACAAATGGGGCTCGAGGGTCCTGCGTCGGCAGGCTGGTCACAAACGGGAAATGTGATGCTGCTGGGGGGGATTTCCCACCCCCAGCCCTGACCAGGACTTCTCAGCTCTCCCCACCACTGGCGGTGGCTCCCCTACACCCAGCCCTCTCCGGCACCCACGCGGGACGCCGTGACTGTCCTCGGATGGGCTCTGCTCACCCATCCCACCCCAATGGGTCTCACCCTGCCCAGGATGCACAGCGAGGAGCCTGGGGACCCGGGGACCCAGGGACAGGCGTGTGCCAGCAGCAGGCTGATGCTGAGCCGTGCCGATCGATGGCGTGCCTCCGAGCCCCGCGCGTGTGGGGCTGCTCCCCTGGGCCCGAAACCCGACGCCGAGATTCAATAATTCAGGGGGAGAGCTATCAATGGCTTCTCAGCTCTTCAGAGAGGAGAGCAAATTGAAAGGCTTGTCAGGAGTCAAAACAGAGCAGGGCAAAGCTGGGCTGAATGTCAGAGAGATTAAACAGCCAGAAAGCCACAGGGATGGGGACGGGGACAGCAGGCAGCCACTGGTTTTTACGGATCACTTCAGCAGCCGTAGGAGGAGCTGGATTATGGGGCACCTTCGCAGCAAGATCGGTGATGAGCACTCCACCAAACCCTCTGACACAGAGGATTTCGGTGGCTCTGGTTGCTTAGGATAAGAAGAAGGAGCCTGGTGGCATGAGGCTGCCCCGAGCTTAGGCACGGGGTTCCCAGGCACCCCCTGCCGCCAGGGACCTGGGCAGGGGACAGCTGTGCTGGGACAGCCAGCATGTCTCACGGGGGACGGGACCAGCCCTGTGGTGGCCTCCAGTACCGAATAACTCTTCCAGTCCCAGGTGGGACGCTGCACCAACAGTGGATGATAAATAATGGTGATATTTCAATAGACACAGGTATGATAATGAAGAGCTATCCTTCTTTTGCAAAGATCACTTGTAGAATTAAATATTTATAAATGATATTTAGACTCCCAGCCCTGTAAAATGCCTTTTTTACACAGATAATATATGTTGACTTGTTGGAGAACCAAACCAGTTTGATATGATTAAATACAGAGCCAAGTGACATGATTCATGCCCCTTCTTCACCACTTACCAGCCTGTAGCACATGCAAGACTTTCTCAGTACGCTTCTACAGACATTCACTTAAAAAAAAAAATTAAAATACATCCACAACCATCCCAGCTGCAAAATGCATTGAAATCCTCCCAACACCCTAAACGCCTCTGTCAACTTTGCAGTGTCTGGCTTGTAAGGCATAATATTTTGCACCACACCAGGCAGCTTTTTTATGGACAGAGTTTAATTTGCGCTTTACATGCAACCTATATCCAGCTCTGGCGCCTGACCTGCAGCCCTTGTTGGGGGAACGAGGGGCTGAAGTGGAAGGGATGAAGGTGGGAGCCTTCAAACCCAGCAGACACGCTCTGCCTTCTCGCACCGCTTTGGTAGCACCACCACACACCCTTGAGGACTGTTTGGTTTAGAGGGATGTGACCAGCAGTGTGCACCTTCTCCAGAGCCTGCACATGCAGACAAATAATCCTGCAGCAGTTTCACATCTTGAAAGTACTCTCAATAGCCACGGGGGCTGAAAAACAGAGGCAGAAGAAAGAGGAAGAGCTTGTGAAGCTGGTGAGATGTGCCAAGGACACCTGCCCTGCGCAGCTCCCCCGGCCCTCAGTGTGATCAGTGTGGAGCCTTTATTTTGCAGTTTCACATGCAGCGGGAAGAGAAAACTGCCCCTGTTACAGAAAACAGGTGAGACACCTGGCTTGAGGCTTCAGAAGACAGCAGAGGAGCACGAGTGAGCTGGAGCAGCACGGGGCGCACTGCAGCACTGGAGATGGGCTCCTGCACTGCATGGGCAATGCCAGCTCCAGAGAGGTGAGACAGGGACAACAGGGAGAGCATCCCAAGCCAGACTTCACTCACCAATGGGAAGATGCTGAGAGAGACCAGGAAAATGCTTGGAGAGGCAGGACACATCCTCTAACCCCACCTTAGAGATACCTATGGCTGGTTTACACCAGACCCCTCCTGCGCTCCCGCCCTAGGAGCGGCAGGGCTGATGCAAGGGTCCTGGGAGCCGTCTCCATCGCGAGAAGCGAGGCCGGCTCCTCGCCCTCAGACTTGTTAAACAGCACAGGCAGCACGACTGGAAGGAGAAGTTTCCATTAATTTGCAGGTGCTGGGGGGAAGGGGGAAGGAGAGGCCAGGTGCTTTCTGGACGCTGCCCCCAGCGAGCTCCCCCCCAGCCAGCCCCCACTGTTCCGCAGCCGTCCCGCCGAAGGGGAGAACAGGCTCAGGAACAGGCTGAATGACAGCAGACACCTTATAAAATGCCTCGCAGAGCACGCCTGGCGCCTCGCCGCAAGCCGCGCAGATGCCCGCAGCCCAGCCCGGCTCGCCCCCGCGCAGGTAGCGGAGGGGGGGGCACATCAAAGGCGCTGGTTTTGCAAGGCTCAGGACGCGGGAGGGCGTGAATTATAGACTTTGATGTCTGAGCAGCGGCAGAGGCATCGGCGCGAAGATCGTTTATAAATCGCTATTTACGGTCTCCACAAAGTGCCAGGCAGGCCCTTAAAGCAAGGGATCAGGTTTAACGGAGGGCTGCTGCAGAGAGCGGCTGCTGGAGGCTGGGCTTCGCGCGGGCAGGGCGTTTTTTAGGGCGTCTCCATCCCAAATGGATGAGATCGACCCTGGGAAATCTTCCCAGCGAACCTCCCCCTGCCCTCCAGCTCAGCAACAGTTCTGGGGAGCCTCAGCATGGGGCGGGGGGCACAACGCCTTAGTGCTGGAGGTTAAAACCCCTGCACCCTGGGCATGTAAACCATCCAGATTCAAATCCACCCATCTGGAACTGCCCTGTCCCCATGGGATTAAGCCTGAATGGGACCAAACCCAAGAAACACCTGCTTCAGGCTTCTTCTTTGTCCGATCTGAGAACAAGCAGCCTGCTGGGATTTCCCCCACATAGTTTGGCTCCAGCCCCCAGGCCAGCAGGCAGCTGAACCCCAGGGGAGCAGCAGCGTGGAGCTGGCACGTTCACAGTGAGCCCTACAAGACCCCGCACCCCTGGGTGCATTCCTCCACGTGGCCTTCTTGTCCTGTTCAGCATCACTAACGCGAACGCTGGCTTAGGCCAGGCACCACGCCAGCCGCTGCCTCTTTCCCCGAAGGGATGCCACCCAAACTGTGATCTGCGGGTGATCTGACTTACAGCCCATCAGCCAGTTCTGAAGCCACCGGCAGCGTAGCTCCGGGATGCTCGGGGTTCCTGGCCCGGGCACTTATTGCTGTTCAAACTGCACAACAGGCTGCCGCTAACAGAGCTGCCTTTTCCCTGTATCTTCAGCTAAAAGCTCATGTCCAGCAGCTGCATCAAACTTTTTGAAAACAGCTGCTATGTTTTGGAGGTCCCTTGTGAGACAGACCATGCTGGATTTTCTGATGAGTTACAAACCCCAAATCCAGGTCTGGCACCCCAAATCGGTGGACACTTGAATGCTATTAAATCCAGAGCAGACAGACAGACCTTCTCACTGTCTTCTTTTCGCCTCGCAGCCCGGTTCTGCCCTTGCACGCACACATGTAAACCCTCGATAACCACGCACTTCTCCTTGCCTCAGCCGCTCCCCAGGACTTATCTCAAGCAGGACGTGGAGCCTCCATCCCAGCCCAAGCCGACCCCTCCTCAGACACAGTCATTTTTATGTCCAGAAATATTTATATACTTTGCACAACCGTTGTTTGCAGAATCTCTCTTGGTGGCTTCCACACTTCGCGGCAGCCCCTGTTTGAAGTCGGACCAGATGGGAGCCTGGACCAAGGATAAATAAACCAATCAAATCTGAGAAAACAAGCCCCCGAGCCTCCTGCCTCCTCCCCAGGCCGGTGTGCAGGTCCAGCCCGGGAGAGGGGGGCAGGCTGGGCTCTGATGCTCGGACTGCTCCCTCCGTCCACCCTTGAAGTCCCTTCCTCCGGGCAGAGTTTGGTATGTGCTGTTTGCAGGGGGCTTGTTTTTCTAACATGGTGAACACATGCTCTCTCCCGAGAATCATTTATTTTACATCAGAGATCCTGGGGCTCCTGACCCAGAGTCTTGCAAGATGGTTTTGTACTCTTCCCCCATGAGGAAGGAAGACGCATTCCTCCAGCTACCGCTGCAAGAGCGGCAGGTCCCGGACGTGTCCTCCGCAGACCAGACTCTCCCTCATTTCCCTCCCAGGACAGAGGTTAAATGTGACACACTGAGGTCAGAGGATGCTCCGAGGGGCTCCTTCAAAGTGTCCCAGGAAAAAAATCCCGTTTCTTTTGTTGATGGCAGTCTTCTGCTTGTGGGGCCCCGGTCGATCAGATGGATAGATCAGATGAGCAAGAAAACGTGGAGCCTGGTTACACAGCAACCAAAAGGGCACATTACATGATTATCCGCTATTTTGGCTGTGCCCCAACATCGCGAGCCTCAAAGGAAGGCACAAAAAACTCTTGAGGACATCTGTCTGCTGCCTTCTGAGCCATCCATAGCCAGAGCAGCAAATCCGACAGCCCAACGCCGGACCCACCTCCAGCCCCACCAGCAGACCTGGCTGCTGCCATCATCCGCAGCGAGTTGCTCTGCCGTTGCAGGACCAAGCGCGTGTCCCGGCCCCCAGCTGCAGGACAGCCAGCCCTCCTCTTCTCAAGGTCCAGGGGGCCCCGAAAAGCCCCGCTGGCCACAGCAGCCCTCCCGCGTGGGCTCCAGCACCCACCTTCCTCCCCTCGCAGGGGAAACAGGGCGAGGGAGAGCAATGCATCTCTGCGTAACCCGATCCGTTAACACGCAGCTCCTCTGATGTGGGCAGCTTGTGCTTTACAGCATTAGAGGAGCAACATTTCATGGAAAATTCAATAAATACCCCTGTACAGCCAGACATCTGTAAACAAAGGCTTCCAAATTCAATCAGGCTGTGGGCTCAGAGCAGCATTTATAGGCTACAGCATGGAATATTATATAGGAAAGCAAAAAGTAGGGGGAGGGAGCAGATTCCTGGAAAATGAAAGATCGTGCAGCGCTCCCCTACCCCGACGAAGAACAGCGATGTCTGTGCCACACCACCGTGCCCCCACTTGCCTGGCTGGGGCAGCCTCGTCGCTGCCGGTCTGTGCTGGGCACCCAGCGCGGGCATCGCGGTAGAAACCACGGCAAGAGTGGACAGCATGGGACGAGGGTGCCTGCTAACCTCTGCCACCTTGGCTGCGTTATTTCCAAGCCCAGTGCCAAAGACTTGTGCTGGCAAGCTCAGAGCATCATGAGTATCATCCTCCCCGTGGTGACCTGGCTGCCTACCCGCCACCTGAAGATGACTGTGGTGCAGGCTCTGTCGTTTCAAACAAGCCCACAATGTTCTGTTAGCACCTGACAGCTGCTCCTCACAGGCTCAGCATCCCCACGTGCCAGTGACAAGGGCACAAGGACCACGGGCCCTGCAGAGGACAGGTCTGCATGACCGCCTCGCACCCTCCGGCAGCACCCACGAAGGTTATCAGCCCGTATTTAGGGCAGGCCAAATCAGGCATTTGTCTCCTCCTTCCCCTCGAGTGCACTTTTCCTTACAGCTCAATCAGGCTTTACGAACACACCGCCACACACGGAGGCCAGTATATATAATAAATAGTGCCTAGCTCTGAGGGCAGCGGCGGTAAACTATTGCCCAGGGGACAGGAAGGTTAGTGGGATTGTGATCTAAAACCTGAGGCTGGCAGCTCTGCGCTCCCTGGGGAGAGATTTCCACTGCTACCGCGAGGAAAACAATCACCGCTTTGGTTATTACACTTCATTTATTGGTTTGTTCAAAGATCACAGCCAGGTAGGCCCTGAGTCCAGGGATGCTCGGAGCAGGGGTCTCCAGCCCCTTCTCCATGAAGCCCTTTGTGATCCCAGGATGGCTCCTGCCCTCCTGCCACCACCGGGTGACGCACGGGAGGGCAGCTGGCCCCGAGGAACATGGGAAGAGACGCACAAACAAGACCTCTCGCTGATGTCTACACCGTCGGATATCAACACCGTCGGAAGCTGCGCACACGCTGCGAGGGGACCATCCAGCAGATGCCCCACTGGGAGCATGCTCAGTTCCCGGGAAGCATCTTCCCTGTTATCTGAGGTAACCACGGGCTGGAAGGGACTCGTCCACACCCACGCCTCGGAGGACAGAGAGCAGGATGCGAAAGGCAGCTGAGCGTGGGCGCTCAGGGAATGGCTGTAGGACACACACCACCAAGTCCACCCACTGGGGGTCATTCAACTGGCCATCCAAGCCCTGGGAAGAGCAGTGCGTCCCCGTGATGGAGAGGTCTCTGGAAGGGGCTGGGGCACCTCTTTGCGTGGTGGCAGTGCAGGCGGGAGTGATGCAGTGACCGCTGGGGCTGCGGAGCAAACCAAAGCACCTACTGAATTCCGGCCCATGGGGAAGCGCACCGGGGATTCAGGAAACGTGGGGCACTTCCCCAGCCCCCCTGAGCCAGCTGCCCTGGAAATGTTCCTATAAACTCCTATTAATTAGTTGACACTCGGGCTGTGCAAACAGGCTGCCCCCTCCCCGCGCCCCCCAGGAGGCAGCGCAGGAGCAGGCCAGCCTGGGGGCCAAGGCTTGGGCGCATTCTTCCAGTTAATATTTCAGCCCACAGTTGCCAAGGGATCGGGGCTGGCGTTTCCCCCCTTCCTCCCCCTCCCGCCTCCCACGGCACCAATGGGGAGCCAATGGCCAGGTTATTGCCTCCCCCTGCCTTTGCAAGCAGATGCATGGGGGCCGGAGGAGGAGATTGATGGGGTTTGTGGAGTCTCCCTCCTGACCACCCACCATGGCTCCAACTCCCTTGGGCCGCTCCGCACCACAGTCATGGCGATGGCCCCACCGGTGTCCACCACACAGGAAAAAACAGCCCGGCTACATCTGCTGGGTGACGCCTGCTGCTTCTGAGGACCTTCCTTGGGTCCCAAGCGTGTCAGATGGGATGGGAGAGAGCGAGCCGCTCCTCCACGGCCACATCCTTACGGTGACAGGAGCTCACTGAGCCTCACTGAGATCAGGTCCCTGAGCCACGCCAAGCAAAGCCCAGCCTTCCCAAAGCCTTCGGCAAGTCATGGCGCTGCAGAGACTCCCCAAAAGGGCTGCAGAGCAGCTCTGGGCTGCACGGTGCTTGCACGAGGAGGTCCTCCAGAGTGCTGCTGCAGTCCCTCCTGGGCACCCCAACCGGCGTGAGCTGGTCTGGCAGCTCCTGGGGGGCACCAGGGAGGGGATCAAAGCCATGGAGGCCACCAGCAGCACGCTCAGCCATGGGCAGTGTCTGAGCAGAGGTGAGGGGCTCACAAGCCCCTTCTGGCCACGTGAAGGACCAGCTCAGGGATACGGCAGCTGCCATTATATCCCGTGATTTTGAAACCAAACCAACCACCCCCCGCCACCCCCAAAAAGGAGAAACAAATCAAGCAAACTAGACCCGTTGGTAACATTTGGGCCATTTCCTGTATGTTTAACACATTTTCTATTAAGCCCACGACAAATGGCGAGGGCTCCAGGCATAGCCATAAAGGCTCCCTCCTGCCGCAAGCCGAAGGGGCTGCAGGCAGGGAGGGGAAGGTGAGCCGGCACAACGGGCAGATGGGAGGTGAGTGCGTAATTCACAGCAGATCCACGATTTGATTAATTTCCCTGCTTTTCCTGCTGGAGAATTCCTAGTTTTATTGGCCGTTAAAAGGCACCGCGTTGCCTGATTTCGGAGCGGGGCTGTCGGCAGCCGAGCAGCGCCGGGGGGACGGGGGCTGGCTGCGGGGACCTGCTGGCGGTGCGGGAATCAGGTGCGCTGGGGATGCTCCCCCGGAGGACAGCCCCCCCCAACCCCCCCTGACCCGCAGGTGGGGGACCTGGCTCAGCGGCCAGCCCTGGACAAAGCCCCTCTGCCAGCCGAGCGGACCCTCGCCCCTGCAGTCCTCCAGCCCCATCCCTCCCCATCCCTGCTCACACTGAGCTGT
>VXAA01004878.1:183760-241560 GCA_013399115.1 Anseranas semipalmata
GCCCAATTTGTCATGTCATGTCCAGCTGTTAACCTCCCGTTGCCGAGCCATAGGGAAGACTTGCTTTCTTCTATTTATTTATTTGCCACTTGGACAATGGAAGGCCCCAGGCCTGCTGAGCTCTTCATAATAAAGCCACCAACGATCCCCTCTCCCCCCTCGCTCCCCCTCCAGCCAGCAGCACCAGCCGAGCTGCAGGTGTCAGCGGGCATTAACCCGTGCCTCGCTCCCGGCCCCATTGAAAGGGCCCCGCTGGGGAGGCAGCCGGCGAGGGACGCCGGGGCTGGGGGGTCCCCTGGGCTTGACGCACGTGGAAGGCTGCGCACAAAGAGGAAGCGGAGGAAAAGGCCAGCCGATAACCATCGCTCCGGAAAGCTTATTGCGCTGCTTTGGGGACGCTTAGTCGGGGAGCAGCCAGGGGAAGAATGGGGCCGTCCAGCCACCCAGAGAGTCTCCGGGGGGGGCATAGCCACTGCAGCCCTGGGGACACTTAGCAACGCGGGCAAGGGGACGGGAGGCTGTGGGAGCAGCAAGAGGTTCGTGCCTCCTTGGCTCGGACAAGCCTGGCCAGCACCCGGGCTGGGGGTGCTCGGTGGCTCTTCCCCGCCCAGCGTTACCCTGCTCCCTGCAGCGGTGACCTGGGTAGGTTGGGGCAAGGAAAAAATGCTTCAGAGGAGGCTGAAGTGGTCAGGCTGCGCCCTGGGTGGAGAGGAGGAGAAAGGCAGGGATGGGTGCACAGCAGGTCGCTGTGCACCATCCAACCCTGTGAGGGCTCAGCTCTGCTCTGGGGAAGGCTGTGGCCTTCCAGAGCAGCCCAGAGCTCGGGGCCCCCTTGGGAAGCTGTAGAGCTGTGTCCCATGTGGCCAAGGGTTCAGGAACCCCTGCTAGGGGTGCTCATGAAGCCTGGAGAAGGCTCCTAGACATGCGCTACCCCTGCATCCGCCAGCCCCTTCCTGGGCTCTCCCTCGGGCAGGCACCAACCTCCAGGCTGGCTCGGAACCGCCGGGGACTCACGGGATTTCAGGGAGCACCAGCAGCGGGGCAGCATCTCCCCCTACTCGCGAGGTGGGGAAACCGAGGTGCGGAGGGGGAAGAATGTCATGTTCATGCAGCCGCCACAAATGCACTCGGTGCCACCAGCCATGGCCGGGACAGGGTCTCCGGGTGCTGAGCGCTCGCCAGCCCAAGGATTTTTGCAGGGGAGGTGGCACGGGGATGTGGCTGGGATGTCCCCCAGCCCCAAGTCTGCGCGGAAGCCATGAGAGACGGCACGGACCCTCGAAACCATGAGAGCAGCGGCAGGGATGCATCCCCATCCCTGTCGGGCGGATGTGAACAGACCAACCTGATAAGCACGTGGGGGCCCCCGAGCGCCCCGAGTGCATTCAGGAGCCCCCTGGGCACCCTGAGCAAGCGCCGGCTGCCGACGGGATCGCGGGCACCCCATCTCCCGGCAGAAGGGACCCCAGCCGTCCCCGCGCCCGCTGGCTGCGAGTAAATGGGAGCCAGGGTTCCTTTTGCATTCGCTCCTCGGACAATAAACCGCCTCTCTGGTTACGGGGAAGGTGGCGGCGCCGCGCAGACCGGGCGGCAGCGCACACGGCCAGTAACTCCAGTAACTCCTTCCTGTCTGCCGGGCTGTCTGTCAGGCCTTCCTCTCCCTGTCAATGTCACTTTATTTGCTGCTGGGGTGGTGATGGGATCGCTATTAAAAGCACAAGTAGTAGGCATTAAAATGCATTTCAGTTAGTCCGGGATAATAAAGGAGAGCGAGGGGAAGGGGGGAGGTGAAAAGAAGGAAGTTTTAACTCACTAATAAAAATCAAATGCAGGCAGTTTGCAGGAGTGAGCGGCTCGGCGCTTCGCCTTTCTCTTGTTAAGGGCCCGGTGCCATAAATAACTTCCCTGAGCGAAAGCAGAGGAGAGCGGGAGAGCGAGGACGCAACAACACAAAATTTTTCATTTTTCTCCATAAATCATTTCAGCGTGTGATAATATTTGTTTTTTCTAATGAGTCTCCTGTGATCCATTCCGGGAGCTAACATCAGGGCCTGTCAGGGCGTGATGTGTGGGGCACTTCAGCGCTTTACAAAAACTGCCGCCCCTACAGACTTCCCCCCCCTCTTGCTTACGCTCAGGACGAATGCAGCCAATTTTTTTGCTCTGGGATCTGGGGATCTCTCTGCTCTGGCACTATGTTCTTCAGCACGGAGCAATGCAAAGACACCTCCCATCTTTGCCATTCCCACTTTTGCGGTTTTCCCCCATTTCCCCCCGGTTTTCCCTTCCCTCCTTTGTCCTTCAGCAGCAAGCATCCAGGCCGGTCGGCTCTCGGGGCGAGGAACAGCTCGCTGCTTCAACCCGAGGAGCAATCGCAACGCCGGGAAATCTCAGATGTGGGGAGAAGAGAGCAGGCTGGCGCAGGGATGGGAACAAGACTGCATGTGTCCGTACCCAGGTGAACAAGCTGGCATCTGCCTTGGTTATGACAACCAGAAATTACGACTAATTGCTCAGCAGAGTGCTGGGCACCCAAGCTGGTGGGTTCAGCTGCTGCGGGCAGGCGTACGGCCCCACGGCACCGTGTTCACCATCCCAGCAGAGCACCAACGGACTTGTGAGACTGACTTCAGGCTCGGTGCACGTCTGAGTCATGCTGGCAGGATGGACAGAGGATGCTGCCAGTGTCTTACACCCTTATTTAAATGGATGGCTCCTATCTCCAGTGTGGTCTGTCCACCATTGGATACATGGTTGGAAGACAGAGGTCACTGCAGTGAGAAATAATGGGAAGAAGAGAAAGGGGGACACAAAGTATGTTATACAAAAAAGAGGAAGAAAGGAACCCAGAAACAAACTTCAGCTGACATCTATTCTCTCATTAGCTTGGAAACCACCAAAGACTTTGATGATGAGCATCACACAGCAGGAGCGGTGAGCACACCGCATCCTGTGCTACAAGAAAGCAGGGTATCCCTGTGGGGCTGGAAACCAAGGCCAAATCTCACTCCTCTGCAGCATGACCCAGGTGATGAAGAGCTCATTCTGGCTCACTCTGATCCTTCTCCTTGCTCCTGCAATCATCACCATGACTGCCAGAGCCAAGGCTGCTCTTAGCACCACCATCATCATCAGGGTTATTATTATTATTAACATCATTGTTATGGTGTTTCCAGAGGAGGCTCTTAACTCCGGTCATCGGGATAAAGGCAAGCTGGTGGCATCTTCAGGGAGTCATAATGGTACGGGGCCCAGCTCAGTGTGTGTTTACTCTCTGCCAATGTATGTGAGAGAGAAAAAGAGAGAGAGGTAGTGAGATAAACACTGTCATGGGCCGCTTCCATCATCTACTCACAAGAGCATAATAAAGCCCTTGTAATATACTAGAACTTGTGTGGTCCCGGGGTCTAATTTGCATACTAATTACTCAGTGCAAATGGGAACGAGAGGTAGGGGGAGGGCGCGCGGGTGAGGGGGACTGGACTATTTGCTCTGCCATTTCATATCATGCTAACAAGCTAATCCGGCGTGCAGTTAGCTCCTGATATATAACTGCTCATTAGTATTATAATAAAGTACATGAAACAACCATAAAACGTTATATACTGCACAAGTGTTGTTTTCTTGCCAATTATCTGCGGGCGGATTTATCACCGCAGTTGTTGCAAATTCCCCTCGGTGAGGTTTGGGTCGAATAAAGAAAGGTGTTGGTGTGAGGGGGGAGTAGGGGGGCTGCTTTCAAGGGGGAGAACATGTGTTTTCTTAAGTAGCACTTACCGATGCGCCATTTCGTACGAGAGAGAGGGAGAATGCTGCATCCCTCGGAGGCTGAGAGGGGAAGGGAGCCCAGGGCTCCTCGCTCAAATCAAACAAACTTCTGCCCGTCAGGGAAACGGGACCAGAGCCCTCCAGCCTCAGCCAGCTCCTCCTGCCACTGGGAACGGGGAAAGTCTGGAGCAACCCTGCAGCAGATGTGGAGTAGCAGCAGAGTCCCGATTCCTGAACCAACGCGGAGACATCGCTGCTCACCCTGGGCTCCGGTTTTCCCTGGGGCACCAGACCCGTGATGACTGACAACACCTGGGGTCCGATGGCTTCAGCAGGGAGAAAAGGACACAGAGGTCCCAGCCTCTACACGGGCTCCCCAACCACAGGGACCGCTGGACGGATGTGCCTCCACCAGCGCTACCAGCGATGCTGGTGTGGCAAAGCCTGGCTCACATCCAACCCTGACCAAGGACATCTATGAAATGTCACAGGAGGACCACGAGGCCTCCCGCACAGCTGTGCTAACATCAGTATTAAAATACTTCCTCCCTTGCAGGATCTGTCCTCGTGGAAGTACACGGAACACTGTGGTGAGCACGCAGCAGGTGGGAACGCACCTTTACTCCCTCCCTTGTGGGTGGTGTAACCGAGCCGGCCATCACCGAAACACCGGGCACAGGTCGGGGCAGAAGGGCTGTGTGGGACCCATAGTCCAGTGGCCCCTTCCCAAACCCCATCTGATGCTCTCACCTCCACCTGCACACCACCATCACCTTCTCCCTCTCTTTCCTCACTGTGCAGATGCCTGGGGGCAGCTCTTGTTTGCCAGTAGATAGATCACACTTAAATATCTGGATAAGCATGAAAAATTACTTTCCAGTGAGTTCGAGGAGCCAAAAGGGATCTCCCATGGCCTTAGACCTAACAACAGGATGGAATTCAAGTCAGAAGAAACCGACCGAGGACAGGGCAGTGCCCTATTTCTGGTACTTCTTCTAAGGCAGAAGGACCATGGCCAGTCCAGTGAGACAGACAAGCAGCTCCATTTGATGTGCAAAGGGCTTGCCTCGCACATTTGCCTGCAAAGGGGCAAATCTGTCGGCGGAGCCAAAGCCAGCCCAGAGTCCTACCCAAATCCTGCAGCACCTCCTCCTCCCCAGGAGCCTGCAGGCACCCCACGTGCTGCAGAGACCAGCACCTCTCAGGGCTATGCACCGCTGCCTGCCCTGTGGCTGACGTTTCTGCCCCTCCAGCCCTCAGCGCTGCCCCAAAACTTGTGTGTGGCACAGGGGTGCCGAGCAGCTCCGTATTGCAGTGAGATCATGAAAATCCCGTGGGTCACCGCTCTAAGGGGTCAGTTGAAGAACACCGTCTCCTGCCCTCTGACAGCACAGGGGCAGTTACAAAACTCTTGGACATAGATAAGCGGGGGGCAGTGATTTGCAGCCCGTGGTCTGTGGCCCCCGAGGGTCCCTGCATTACTTCTCAGCTACCCAGGAACCCAGAACGAGAAAAGCAAACTCAGGATCAGCCAGCGCTCTGCACGTGGGCTCCACATTGCTGCTGAAGCCCCCCCGGTGCCATAACACGAGAGGAGGCTGAAAGCTGCCAGGAGGACGGGGATGGCAGAGGGGGGCTGCACCCATCAGCTGTGACCCCTGCTTCAGCCCGGGAGCGACGGGTGACAGACCCGTGCCACGTGCAGGGGGCGCGGGCTCGGGGTCCCCCACTGACATCCTCTCAGAAAAGCCGTGACAAGACCACGGACCCTTCCTGCCCCAGGCACCCCTGCTCCTTGTCCCCGAGGGCTGCACATCCTCCTACCTTCGCAGGTGCTGGCAGCGCTTTCTGCACCTGATGGGTGCTCCACCCGTGCCCAGCTCCGCGCTCAGCCCTGCTCAGGGATGCTCCATGCACAGGAAAGCGCTGACACCCCCGAACCTGCCGCTTTGCATCTTCCCAGCACACGCGCTTTGCAGCCAGGCCCGCAGGCGCACGCACCGGTCGCTTTTAAAGCTTCTGCCAACCTCAGCACCCCACCCTGCCCTTGCAGCGAAACAGCCCAGCAGCGGGACCCCCCAGCAACATCTCCTGCAGCCTCGCCAGCACAAAGGGCCGCGAGCAGACCCGTGATGGCACAGCACTGCCCGGGCAGGCACTGTCTGGCGCGCACCCGGCCGTGTTTCCCGACGCTCGGCGGAGGTGATGGGGAGGCACACGTTCTCTTCCGTGGGGGCTCGGCGGCATAAATCACGCGCATTTTCCCTCTCACAAGCAGGGGTTACAAACGCAGCCCCCACAGGGGGATTTCACACGCAGCCATTCTCCTCTCTTTCTCACATACACACACACAAGCCCCTCGCTGCGAAGCATTTGCTTATTTATGGCTTGTTTTTGTCAAGCGGAGGCAGGACTGACAGCTCTCGGCGGTGGGGCTCTGCCTGTCTCCCTCCGTAACAAGACCATGATATCCATTCTGCTGCCAGCGGGGAGTGAATCACGCCAGCCCCGGCACTCCCTCCCCGGGCCTGCCAGAGCCCCGCTTCGCCTTGACGAACTCCGCAGCTTGTTAGCATCACAATATTGGGAGCAAGATGTGACCCAGCGCTGCCATGCCCCCTCCTCCCTGGGCTGAAAGGAGAGGGAGAAGCGCGCACACACGCTCGCATCTCCGCGGGGAGGGAACGCACAAATCCCCCACAGGGCTTTAAAGGGACTTCAAACCATTTTAATAAACTGATTGGAGAGGCAACAGCTCCCGTTGGGAGAGGGCCGCTTTGCGAACGCCGGCGCTTGCCCTGTCCCGCTCAGCATCCCTTCTCCTCCCCGGCTGGCGCCCGCTGATGTCCCCGGATGGGCGCAGGGACGTGGCAGCGAGCATCCCGGCTGAGCGGGGTGAAGGGGGCCTGGGGGACCCCCTTCCAGACCCCCATATCCCCGGTGTCCCAGCAGGAGCCGCCGCAGGGGACGGGGCAGCACCGGGGGACCCCACTCTGCCTCCCTCCCCAAACCCCTCCGGTGACCGGGAGGGGAACTCCTACTTACAGCTTGTTCCCAGGAGATAAATAGACCTCAGTAAAAAGATTGCTACATCCTTTCAATAAAGATTTTTTCCTCTTTCCCAGACAGCTTGTGAAATGTTTTAAAAGCTTCTCACATTTCCAGTGAAACCCACAGAGAAGAATTTTGCTTGTTATCAGCCCTGGAAGCCCCTGATAGACGGATGATATTTTTCCCCCTCCTTTCTCTCTCTCTCTCGCACTCTCTTTTTTTTACAAGCTGAAAAGAGAGTCACAGTGTGTTTTATAACCGGCTCTCTGCATTTCAAAAGCTCAACGAGAGCTCTCTGCTAACCCCGATAAGCCCAGGGCTCTTAGTGTCTTAAATACCTTTGACAAGCTATACATTACAACGCTAATAATTTGCCAAATTTGCGCCCATAATATGATATCTGTAAAACGTCAAGGGTGGTAATGCGATTAGCGGCCTCAAATGAAATATCGAACATTCAGCGTTTAGGCCCTGAATAGGGGAGAAAGGAAAGGAAATCAATTTCAAAAGCAGGAGGGAAAGAAGCGATAAGCGTGTAATAAAAAGGGAGAGAGGGGAGTATGGACAGGCTGGGAGAAAGAGCATCTTGTTTTTCATTCTTCCCTTTTTAAGGCATCCAAGGCTTAAAAGAAGGAAAAAAAATGAAGAAAAGAAAAAAAAAAAAAAGAAAACAAACATCACTGAATGAAGTTGGTTGCAACAGCACAAAATAACATTTGGCCACCCTAACAACCCCAGGGTTTGGTGGATGGTGGTGGTGGGGGAAGGACTCGCTGCTTACTCTCTGATCCCCCCCATCCAACTCCCCGCCCCGAACAGTTCGGGTCCATAAAACACAGGATGTGAAATTACAAGTAGTCTGAGGGTGGGCTGCCCCCTCCCCTCTCCCCCACTCAAGGTGGGGGAATCGTAATGTACTAATTATCTGAAACCACTCCGAGTAGAAAAGAAACTGTCACATACCAGGCTGTAGACTAAATAACAAACATCCCACACCTGCGGCTTTATGAGCGCTCGCTGCGGAGGCGGAGGGGGGGGGCTCTCCCCGCTCCCCACCGGGACAGCGGACAGGCTGCTGCCAGCACCGGGTACCGGATGCCGCGACCCGGAGCTGAGCAGGAACCGGCCCGGCTGTGAGCGTGAACCTCGTTGCAGCCGAAGTGATGGGCTTTGTGTTGGGTTTGGTGTGAAATGCAGCCTTCCTCCGGGGTCTGGATGGGAAGCGGGACAGCACCAAGAGAACCCACCGAAGGGATGGGGTCCTCGGTGGGGAACAGGTTGCTGCAGACCCTCGCACCAGCACAACCAAGGAGAAGGTCCATGGGGGCACCAGAGGAGCAGACCAATGACCCCATCTCTATCCCCCTTCCTTGCAGCTGGAGCCTGGAGAAGGCTGTGCACGCCCATGGCATGACCTGTGGGTGCTCAGCTGCCACACTTTCTGCTATATGGGGTTAAGAGACCGAAGCAATGCAGCAGGGACAGCCCAACATCAGCCCCATGTACCTGGTGGGGACAGCAGCAGTCTGCGAGGCTGCAGGACAGCCAGGATGCACACTTTGCACGGTGCCAGATTCCTTCTCCTTGGTTCCTCTTGGGCTTCAGCCTTTGTGCCAAGGCTGACAACTGGGTGGATTAATGATGGTACTTGGACAGCAGAAAAGCCACATGAGCACCATGGGTACTGCGCACCACCAGTCAGCAGGAGACAACTTTCAGTCAAGGAAGCTTTGCCTTAGATTTGCCATGGCAGACAGGGGATTTAACCAAAGCCCATCAGTGAGTGAGGCAAGGGCTGGAAGGGGATTACCCCAAAATGCCAAGTGTAGAGTACTTGAACTCTTGCTAAGAGTACTGAGCTCCACTCACCATCACAGGGAAGGTGCTGGATTAAACGAATTGCTAGTTTGCTTCCCAGCAGGACAAGTCTGATGGGCAGATTTCCCACCCGTGGCAATTCACCTTTCTGAACGGAGCTGGGAACAGCCAAAGGGACAGGTCCAGACAGATGCTGCACTGCCAGGACGATCCTGATGTCTGCAAGACCCAAAGTGGGGACCTTTCTGAACAGAGATCTGTGGCAGTCTGGTGGGGACAAGGACAACAAATGCGAGCGCAGGGCCGTGCTTGGGGTGCTCGGTTCCCAGTGAGTCCCAGCAGGCAAGCCCAGTGATGGTGTGCTGGGGTTCAGCCACCCCTCCTGTAGGCAATGCAACACAGCATCTTGCTGAAAAACATCCTCTCTGAAAACCCAGCTCCGGCAGTGAAACAGCCAGGACTGTTGCTCCAGGGTCAGGGTGTTCTCCTTCCCCCTCCCATTACAAGCAGCAGGCCCATGATCTGACTTACGCTCCTGGGTCTGCATCCCACATCCCCACCTCATGCAGGGAGAATTCATGCTGACCCTGTACTGGTGATGGGTACAGCAGAACCAGAACAAACGCCAGGCTGCCCACCAGAAGCACACCTTCCCGCAACCCGCAAATCCCCCGGGCCCTTCCTGAAGGCGCTGGGGTCTCCAGGTGGCCCTGCCCGGGGCGGTGGGGGAGCGGAAGGTGCCGGTCCCCAGTGGGAGTGAGAAAACACGCCGGTGCGGGGGCACGCGCCCCTTGGCCAAGCATGGAATGGCCATTACAGGGCCACTTCTTGCGGCATCACGAGTCATTAAAGCCAAGAGCGCTTGGGGAACCATCAGCACCAGCCAAACGACTTCCCCAGATGTGGCTCATTCTCAGGATGTGGGAGCCCCCACGGACACCCACCTCCGATCCCAGCTCCTCCAGACAAAACATTCCCAGCGTTGGAGTCTCCACCCAGGACCCCGCTCGCGGGAGCTTTCTAGGCCATTTAGCAGGAGGCACTGTTTGGTTTTGAACAGATGTTGCCTTCCCCCTGCCCCCAAGGTCCCCAGCAGCTCTGCTGCCTTTGAGCCGGGGAGGCAAACGAGTTTTGCACACTTGTTTAAGGTCAGTCAGGTGCGTGCGCACAAGCACACACGTCCACACGCACACACACGAGCTCAGCGGTGGGGTGCGCAGAGAGGCACCCCGCAGTAAAGCACCGCAAGCTCAGGGTAGGGTTGTGGCAGTGCTCGGCCTTCAGGCTGACACCTCCTGCAGCCAGCAGCACAGGTGTCGGGACTTTGCGTTTCTGCCTCCAAACCGGAGTTAGGCATGCCCTCCTCCCCGGGGAGATGCTGCGGCTGCAGGCGCCGGGGCCAAGGAAAGACCAGAGCTCAGCCAAAGGTGATGCCCCATGGCTCTGCCCTCCCATCGAAACAGAAAACAGGAGATGCACTTATTTATTCCTAAAGCGTCACACCAGAGCGGGCCACCTGGGATCTGCAAACTCTCCGAGCACCTCGTGAGCCCAGCTTACCTGCCTGGCCCCTGGCACACGGCTTCCCACCCGGTTACACAGGAATGGCATCTTCTGACATCAGTCATTTCTCTGCTCAGTCTGGTCCAAATGACTATTGATCCCTTAACACAGAGGTGTAACAACAGCCCTCAGGCGTGTTCACTGAGATCCTGCTTTAAGCTCCTTGTCTCTTTCTGACTGTACAGCTGCAAATCTACTGGTTTCATTCTGGTCAGAATGGGGGCACAGCACCTGTACAAGCCCCCTTCAGCCTTTCCCATGGGACAAATGTACACATGTGCATCCGAGTTGCCTTCTCGGGGTCACTTCTGGAAGAATATTGCCCCCACGGAATATCGCACAGGCAGCCTTGAGCTTATCTACTAGACACACTTAAAGGTCCTAGCATCAGGAGAATGAAGAATAATCGGGACCGTTTTAAACAACAAACCAACACCCGGACACACATCCCAATTCAACACTTTCAGCAGCCCTTTGTGCTAAATCCAGCCTCATGCAACTCAAAGCCAGAGGAAGTTACAACTCAGTGCACGTTAGAAACATCTAAATATCTTCTAAAAGAGCTTCGTGATCCAAATGAAGTGACATACAATTTGTCACCGAGCTGTCAGAACCATGGATGTGATAAGCCCACTTGCACCATGATATGTACACACTTTTTGAGGGCTTGTGCAGGGTCCTGTACAAGTTTGAGCCCCTGCCCCAAGCAGAGTGTGTAGAATTGTATAGATACATGAATGTTCATGGTGCAGCAGCTCCAAGCTTCTGCTTGTAGTCATATTTCCAAGCCTGGGACCAGTTTTTGGCTAAGGGCCTACAGAGTACGGTCCTACAGCACACGGGATTCGTTAGCACACGCAGGAAAACAAGCTGACCAACTCGTATCGAGCAAGAGAACACGCAAGGGAAGCTGGAGGAATGACCTGGGTGACGATGGGGGACATTAGAGGGGACCTCAGCTTGCACTGTGATATGGCAGCACAGAACGTGCTGCGTGCTCCAGGCCAGCAAAGGAACGAGAACCACAGCCCCCCCGGCTGGCTCTGCCACGCTCCTCGCCTTCCTATGGCACAGCTGAGCCTCGGAGAACTCTCCCTGGGGTCCCCACATCCCACTTGTGCTGCAGGAGACTTCGGCAGCCCCAGCCTGCAGCGTCTGACCCAGCGCTCTGCAAACCGGGGCGCTGCGCGGAGGGCTCTTGCCCAGGGACCCGCATCCTGACTTTGATTAAGTGATGGACATGAAAACACACACAGACACAAACACAGTGCGAGGCAACGTCCCCAGAGGAATGGGAAAAAAAGAGAGATAAAAACCAAACAGCCGTTTTCACCCCCCAAACCGTATAATTTTGTGTAAATTTTTACTTTAAACATCTCTTTTTTTCCTGAGCCGTGATATAGGCCCTGTCAAAACCAGGGCCAATTACTGCCATTAGGTTCCCATTATGTCACTGCTTCTCCCCCCATTATGAAGGTCTTCGGCACACAGAGCTATAATCTTCACTCACTCTCGCTCCATCACTCCCAGAAGGAACAAAATTGTTTAAAAAAAATAAAGCCTTTATTTTGCCCCTGTCAACTCTGAAAAGGAAGGAAGGGAAAAAGAGAGAGAAAGAAACTGGTAAAGTTTTTAACTCTGAGGTTGCCAAAGGGACCGAGAGGAAGCGTTCAGCACAGCCGAGGGGTACGGAGGGCTCTGCGGGTCACCCACACGAGTGGCTCTCCTCTCCCCTCACCCAGGTATTTGCTCCCCTTGCCCTCTGCCCATGCAGACCCATGATGAGCCTGACTCTGTCACGGGGAATAGAGAAAAGGAGAGCAACTGTCGGGAGCAGCACACCTGCCAAAATTCATCTTCCACATCACACTCCTTGTGGCACGGATAACAGTGATCTGCTGCGAATGCAACCACCCCTTCTGCTTCCAAATACTGACCAGCTTCATCACCCAAAGGGAGCCTGGCCGTGCTGTGAAAGCATCCTTGGGCACACGTGGACCTGGTTGCTGCTGCTGAGGCAAAGGCTGCAGGACCATGCCCAGGAAGGACAACTAGCTCCGGAACAAGAGCCCACAAGACCCACCAATAGATACATCTGGGAGCAGAGCTCAGCAAGGTTGTCAGCTCACCGAGGATGATGAGGGACAGGCAGCTGAGGGGGCTGCTCTCTTGTCAAAGGAAGAGCAGCCCTGGTTCTGGATGCTCAGGAGAACGTATCGTCCCAAACACACCCCCAGTTGGCCTCAGCTGGCCAGGACCACACACCCGGACGTCAGGAGAGGACAGCAGGCATGCCCTCGAGAGCTCCGCTGGTGCTCTCACGGCCTGTATCTCCACGGGGTGCTGGGACAGGGAGCAGCGTCTGCTGCTGTCTGCAGTGCGCCCAGCGCTCAGCCGGCAGCTCATTGCGGGGAGAGCAGCGAGAGCTCTGCCCCATCACGCCCCTCGCTGCCTGTCCCAGTGCCCTGTATGTATCTTCCCTGATGCTGTTCACTGCTCTTTTGTGATCCCACCATCTTGCATTTGGTGCGAGGCTCATGTAAAAGCCAAGGGTCTCTTATAGCAAGGACAGCTTGCTATAACAGCCAGACATGTTCAGAGTAGCTCCAGTAAAATGAGTGACCAGAGACACTGAAATGCCATACCCAATGCAGCTCCCCTGGTGCCAGTTAATTCAGTCCTAGGGCTCCACTTTGGTCACGACTAGATGTGGAAACAGCATGAGAATCTGGTGCGGTATCAAATAACAGCAGAAGCTCAGACCAAAGCACCCAGGGAAAGCCACCGTTCAGCAGTCACGTGGAGATGCGAGGAAGGAGCACATGTCCTTTCCGCCCAGCTGCACTTCTTCCCTGGGCCCTTGCTCGCACGCAGTTCCCCGGGCGCCGACTACAAATCTTCCAAACCTTTCTCTGTCCCCCCTGCGTCCCTTTTGTATCTCATTTAAAAGTGCTACCCCAGCAACTCCCCTCCCAAACTCGAGTCCTTCCTCGCCTCTCGTGGCACCCACACCCCTCTCTGGGGACCCCCTGCAGATGACAGCATCTGGCAGCTCTGGAGTGGCAGCGAAGGGGCGCGATTTGCCCCTAAACAAAGAAACATCATCTCTGCTAAAGCGATTTCCACCCTCAGTAAGACCTCACAGAGCCATCCTCCCTTTGAATGCAAAGGTCTCGCCCATTCCTCTGCAGAGAGAGGGAGAGAAAGAAAGGGGAAAGCAAAAGAAAAGGCGTGGGGGGGCGGGGGGGCAGTGACAGACACTTTGGCTTTCCCGAGCGAAAGGCTGAGCCAGTGCAATGAAAGCGCTCAACAGCAGCCCACTGAGCTGTCACTTATGCGCGCCTGTGTGTGCACGGCACAGAGGAGGGCCTGCGCCCGCCAACCGCCCCGCTTTCCACCAAGCCCCCTTTTGTTTTTGTTTAAATCAAATCAAGGGCTGCTTTAAGATGCGCGGCGAAGCAATTTGCCCAGCATCCTTCCCCCCTCCCCACCGTCCATGCCAGCGGCAGCCCCTGGTAACTGGGGGGCTGCCCGCCCGTGAGAGGGGACCAGCGGGCAGCCGGGGCTGGGGACCTGGGGTGTTCGAGGACAAACCTGGCCCAGGTTCTGCACCCACCCCTCTGCCAGCTCTGCACCCATGGGTCCACACCCTGGGCACCCTCCGGGGGCTTTCCCCGAGGTCACTGCTGGGGACGAGCTGCTGCTGCCACACAGTAAGGGTGGGAAAGAGAACTTGGTGAGGAAGAGGAGGGAGAGGAGCCGGGAAGGCTCGGGAAGGCTCGGGAAGGTTGCTCAACTGCTGGAGTGGGGCGGCAAGAGATGAGCTGGAGCAGTGAGACCCGGGCTCAGAATTAAGGCTGCCAGGCCCAGAGGAGACACAAGTGAGGGGACATGAGATTGCAAGGGCTGGATCTCCGCCCACAAAGCAGCAGCTTGGCTCCACTGCAAACGGGGAGCAGCCTGGATTTGCAGCCGGTGGACCAGACTCAGCTGTGTCACCTGGCAATACCTTTGGCGAGGCCCCTTTGCTTCCTCATGCTTCATTTTCCCTCCAAAATAAAGTAACGACGAGGTTCACCTCCCTCGTGAAATACTGGGAGCCCTGCAGCTGTACGAGTGGCAAGAGCAAAGCAGTTCGAGGACCAGAGGGTGAAACATGGGCAGTGTTTCTCGAGGAGGGAGTAGGGTGGCCATGAGGACTACCTGCGAGCAAAGCCCTGCCACACCACCAGGCAAAACACTGGAAACAGTGCCAGAATTAAAGAACAGCACAGAACGTGCGATCAGCTGTAATCACGACAGAAGGCTGACAGCGAGCTGCTCCCCGAAACCCCACAGAAATTGTTCAGAGGCACCTGAGCAAGCTGGGGGAAGGCATTGAGCTGTGCAAAGCAATGGCTGTCGGAGGGAGCAAAAGGGGCTCTGGGGTCTACGTTAACCACAAGCGGGGAAGGACACGTGCATGCCCCTGCGGCCCCTGCCACCACCACCACCCGCCGTCTGGAACGACCTTCCTCCCAAACGGTAGGTTTTTGGCAGAGGACAAATAAAAATGGTCATGAAGGACACGTGCAAAACAGTGAGTGGGATGGGAGCAGTTTTAATAAAACAACTCCTACTTGGAGGAAGGAAATGAAAGGAAGAAATCACGATGAATGGAAAAAAAAATTAAAACTGATAAAAAGGTAAGAATTATAGATAGTGCAGAGTTAACCCCTGGGACTCCTTGCCACTAGATAGCACTGAGGCTACAGTCAAAGAGAGGGAAAAAAACCACTTAAACAGGATAATGAAAACATCCTAGGTTATATCAACAAGAGTAAGCAAAAGCTGCCATTGTCATTTTTTAAAGGAGTACACACTCTTTTAACTGAGTAAGAAGTTCCCCCGTGGCCCATTCATTCCAAAATTACATGCCTTTCTGCACCATCCTCTAACTCAGCCGGTCCCAGGCAGGATGCCGGGTTTCGCCGACACCCTTCTTTTATTCCAGGTGTGAGGTTTTCCATGTGCCCTGCCCTGGCTGCGCCCCCATCCGCTGCCCTCCCCATCCCAACGGCTTTCAAGGGGTTAAAATAAAACTTGTGCCCAAGAAGAAGAAGAAGAAGAAAAAAGAGCCAGAGCGAGAAAGTTAATTGAAAATGCTGTTTAATTTTTCAGCTCCACTGGATTACACTGTGGCACAGATGGTTCATCAAGACAGTCTCTGTCTGTATCACTGTCCGTCCCAGCCTCTCCCCCCATCATGCAGAAGGGAGGGGGAGGAAAAAAACACAGCAGGCAGTGGCTCAAAAAAAAAAAAAAAAAAAAAAAGGCAACTTAACACAAAAGAGCATTCTGTGCAGCTCTTTTCAAGGCGCTGGGACAATGCTCCCAACTTGATCCTTTCATAAAGAAAACGTTTCGGGGTCAGAAAACAGGACACATTAAGCCCAGAGAAGCACATTGGCCATTTTACCGCTGACTTCGCGGCTAGTGAGAGGTCTGCGCTGGAGTTGGGTTGTTTTAGTTGTTTCTAAAGGCGGCAGCCTGTAGGAACAATCGCGTTTGGGGTTTGGGGTGGCCTCGGCTCCCACCCGCCCGCACCAGCCCGTGCTCAGCGCAGCTCGCCCGGCCTCCGCGCCGAGAAAAGTCCAGCCGAGATGAAAGGCAGCCTCTTTAACTGGATTACCCTAACAAGCAACCAAACTAAAGGGACTAAGACACAGCTAATTAAAGCTGTTCAGATACAGGGAGCAAATCCTTCCTCCCGCTCGTCCTTCTCTCGCTCAGCCCAATTCATTCATATTTCCCCTTATGCCTTATTAATTAGCCGGCCGCTGCTGCAGGGGAGGGCGGGGGGGCAGGAGGCAGGTGGGAGTGTGAGAAAGGGGACCAAACCCATCCACGGGTCAGATTTTCAGCATTGATTTCTTTTTTGCCAGGGCTACAACCCATTGATTCTTCAGCTTAAATTGATGATTAGCACTTTCTGATTAAAATAACTCCTTGCTCCTTGCAAAGAAAAAAAACCCTCTTTTGTGTAATAATTTTTTCTACTAATCAAGCTATTTTCCAGAGGCCCAGGGAAGGCAAAACTCTCTCGTTTTTAACTCCTGGTAAGCATCGTGTCTCTAGCTAAGACAGGAAGAGGGAGAAAAGCAAAAAGTTTGGGTTTTGCACGTATCAACTCTTCAGTGGTGTAGCTGTAGCACTTGGTGTAATGGCCAAATCTTAACTCCCAACCACAATTCAAACCAAAGCTTTTTCAAAGATGATACATGCCTGAGGGATATTTTTGGCTGCTATCTACCAGGTAAATAAGGTGCAGAAAGGACAAAACAGAAAAAACCGAGCTCAAACAAAAGAGATTTTGCACATCTTTGAAGACTGCTGGCCGGGCATCCAGGAGGAGGCTGCGGGCTCCTTTACAATCAACCCCCCTTGCTCTGTTTCCTCCTTGTAAAACAAATACTGCCTCGGCCCCACAGCCACCAGCAGTGAGTGGGGAAGGGGCCGTTCATCTGCTCTGCACCAGGCCAGCTCCCACCGCCCCGTCCCACCCCACCAGCACATGCCGCCCGGCCAGGACGCTGCCGGCTTCCCAACCAGAGGAGGTTGCACCACCAGGAAGGAGACCCAGGCCCTCCAGAGGAGCCCACAAGGCCGTGTCAATAAGCAGCGATTTTTCTACAACCAGACATTAGATGAGAAACTGCAGCTTCTGGGCAGAGGACAGGCAGGAGGCTCCGTAGCAGGTCTGTCCCTCCAGGAAAGCACTTCACGGATATTTATGAGATGGAGACTCGTAACGCCAGGCAGATGGGGGCAATGGTGCCATTTCACAGGCTGGATCACTGAGGTCCAGGACAACACAGGAGCAGCCCAGCACCGACCTGCAGTGCCACGTGGGCCGGCGCTGGGTGTCCCCTCCCCTCCGGGTGCATGCCACAGAGCAGCCCCAAATAAACCAAGAACAAGAGACCAGAGAGCGGTCCGGACCGCTCCGCGCAGGGGAGGAGCGCAGGGGTGGGAAGAGAGCCGGGTCTGGTGGGCGCACCCCTGGGAGGTGGGATGCACCCACCACAGCCACCCTGCTCCGGGACCCTCCCGTCACCCGCAGGGCGACCACAGCCGCCTTGTGTGGCTGAGAGGAGGGAAAGGGAAGCCCTACCTAGGCAGGATCACACATCCACATTTAATTACTCCTAACGAGGTAATTATCACGTACGGCAGGACAGCGCAAATGCTCACCAGGCCCCAGCACCTTGTTTAAAAGCACACCTGCCTCCACAACCTATTTTCCCTGCTGCCTCCTCCTCGGCACCCAGGAGCATCCTCAGCTGCTGTGCGCGTGGGCATCGTTGGTGCCACGGAACAGGCGTCGTTATTCTTGGGCTGGGACACGTGCTAGGGATCTGAGCCTGGCCTCGTGTAAGAAGGTGCTTTCCACCCTTACATGTAATTTTTTCTTTGCTTTCGCGGAGCTTGGTGCCCGCGATCTCACCTGCCGGGAACGGGGTGCAAGGAGGCCGAGCAGCCGGAGAGGCCGAGAGGGAGAGGAGGCTGGAGGGGGAGGGGAGCAGGGATGACGGGAGGGAGGTCGAGAGAGGAACGAAGAAAGAGGAGAGAAAAGAAAAACCCAGCAGTGCACCATGTTGCATTGTTCACGCTCAGACCTTCAATTTGCTCTCTGCATTCTCCTGCAGCGGGGAGAATGTTACGCTGGCTTAAGAGACAAATCGGACACAAAATAAAGACCAAGCACTCAGCAGTAAAGCAATTATCGCAACATTTTATGCCGGGCCTGTTCCTTTTGAAGGCAGCCTGGTGCTGCCCGCATGTACCTTAACCCGTTCCTAATAACCATAAAGTCACCATTATTTACGGTACAAGACATTAAATAAATAATGAAAAAGCTGCCGGCGACGGAGCGAGGCAAGAGGGGGTTGCAGGGGAATCTCCCGAGACCAGAGCTGGCACTGGCTTAACCTGCGCTGCAGGAGGCTGAGGAAAACGACTTTGCTGGCCCTGAGGAAGGGAGGACGCGTTTTTATTTTTGGGTGGCACCTCAGGCCCTGGGACCAGTCGGAAAGTAAAAAATTAGGCACGGGGTTTTTTTCAAATAAGAGAAAAGCAACACGGAGTTGCGTGGGCCTCACAGGCAAGCCCCAAACCAAAAAGGCCCCTGCTAGAAGGAGAAAGGTGGCAGGGCCAGATCCTGATCTCCGCCATGCCAGCGCAAACCCCAGCGTGATGCCGCTGGAGCCAGGAGCTCCTGTGGGCTCGCGGGGCATAGCGGGGGCCAGGAGCAATTCCCCCACAAGGACACATCCCCTCCCACCTCCCTTAAATTGAGACATACCTAGATAAAAATCAAATAGGAACGTGAATACGGGTGGTGGCAGGAGCTCCCACGGCCGTGGCTCCGGTGAATGCACAAAGGGAAACACGTTCTCCTCCACCTCCACCTCCTGCCACCGTGCCACACAGCCCCAGCGGGAGCCAACGTCTGCCCCCACAGGTCTGACGACTGGTCCCACGCACGAACATCTTTGTTTTCAAGGTCTAGCTGCCTGGAAAGCAGGATGCTCTGTGCAGTGTTCCCCAGAACCTCAAATCATTTCCAAAGTTGCTCATGGTCAGGGATACATCTGCCTGAGGCAGGAGCAGACTGCTTTCTTTGCAGGCATGCCCCTGGGCTGCAGCGAAGTTCCTGAAACGGATGGAGAGTCCTCCCCGTCCACCAACACCTCCTTCCTCTGACAGATTTCTAAAACACGCTCTTATGGCTCAGCAGGGGCATGGTGAACATGGACACCTCCCTACCAGACACCAGCTGAAGGTGCTGGGCTCACTTCAGAGACGGAAAGCAGGGAAAACTTGATCATGTCCTTCTGCACCAAGCATCACAGAGACACTGAGAAGCCACTTGATTTCTCTGAAGGCAATCAATACGAATTTTGATAGCTTTAAAGACCAAGAAAACCCCATACCAGGTAGCAAGGCCATATGACAAAGCTACTCCAAGAAATACGATTTATATCGTGCATCATTACACGGCCAGTACGGTTCTGGGGCAAGGCAGAAGCATTCTTAGAAACGTACAAACGCAGTGTGGAAGGACAGAAGGACACCTCTCCCCACACAGACTGCACCCTCACGCCGCCGCTGTGTGAGCAATTGTCTGTGGTTGGGGGGCTGCTGGTGAGCTCCCCTGGACTCTGCCCTGCGGGGATTTCATTCAGCTGCCCGTGTTTGTGAATAGACTCAAATAACTTGGAAAGAAAAAAATCAGGATGAACTGCGGTTCATTTCAAACCATTCTTTGTGTTGTGGAAATTCCTCCCAAATTATACAGAAATAAGGCTCAGGAAAAGGTCCTGGGGCGGAACTGAAGTCGTGGTTCTTCTGACATTTAAGGAAAGGAGATGGGATCTTTATAATTTTTGAGTACCAGACATCTCCAGTTACAAGAGCTAAGATGTCCCCTATTCTGGCACTATGTATAAAACGGGATCACATGGAGAAACTTCTGACCTTTGCTATTTTTTTCTTCCTTTCTGAGATCTGAGCCCTCCAAATGCTGATGAGGAAGGCTCAGGGCTGTGAGGAGGGGAGGTGAACCCGCTCCTGACGCCCCCTCATCCCATTGCTCTGCTGCTTCTGACGGATGCATGAGGGGAAGAATTTATTCTGCTGCCATGGGCACACTGGTCTGGCAGCACACATGGGCTGTCTGTGCACCTCTGGAACATAACGCATTGCTGATCAAAACCCAAAGGCTGACAGTTCTATTTTCTTTAAATCAGGAATGTCCCACTCTTTCTCTGACCTGAGAATTGGGATGTATGATGCAGAATTAAGGATTTGTCTCAAATGTGGAAAATAATCACACAAAACCATCTTCTTTCTCCTCTCCATGAGCTCTTCCACATTTTTAACTCTAAGTTCATCCCAGTCAGAACTGCAGAAACTGGAAGAAGAGGGCAGTGTTTCATTCTTAATATCGGAGGCGTGCATCCGAACAGCCTGCGTTAGGAGAGCTGAGATCCGCTCCTGGAAGCGCGCAACTGCATTTTTGTTAAACAAGTCTACTCAAAACAAAGGAGAACAAGCTCTGCAGCTGAATGGGAGAGTCGAGGGCAGCCACGAGGAAAGAGGAAAGGCCATCTGCACCACCTAATACAGACGTGGAAGCTGGTACAGGTCCTGCCCACCGCTGGGCAGACGAGGGACTTGCCCTGTGCCAGAAGACAACATGACGGCAAGGCGACGACAAGCCGCAGCGCATCAGACTCCTCTCGCCCAGACCTCCCTCTGGACAAGGCTGACCCCACAACGAGGGTAACCTCATCTTCTCCATGCTGGGAAGGGGGTGCTGGGGTGCCAAGATGGGGGAGCCAGCTGATGGAGGTCACTCCATCATGGGGCCACGAGGTTGGAGATCTCATGGCACCCAGCGGGGGGCTTCGGCAGTGTCTGGCCAACCAAGCCCTTCCAAAGGCTGCTCCACGGTCTGCTCCCACCTCGGGAAGACCAGACCCTGGCTCTGCACCCCGGGGGGCACCGGGCACCCCGCGTTACACCGCAGAGCGCGGGGCAGGCGGCCAGCAGGGCAGAAGCAGCTGCTCCCTGTGAGATCTGCTCCATTTCACCGCTCAGAAAAGGGGAGAAGGGGTGGGAAGGGAGGGAGGAGGCGGATTTCTAGGCATGGGTGGGTCCATTCTTCACCAGCTTACGCAAGTCAAAGCTGCCACCGAGGGGGGGGCACGGGTGGGCGGGGGGTGGCCGGTGCTGTGCGGGGACACGCCATTCAGCTTCACGCCCAGCACTTCAGATGGACGTGCCCCTCTTGGAGCTACTGAGAAAGCAGCGCCGTCCCATCATCCCCCTGCGACACCCTCTCCGTGTGCCTACCAGCTCCGGGATGACACTTTTNTTCAAAGCCAAACCTGATTGAAATTCAAAAACTTTTCAGCCCCTCTCCCTCCTCCCCACCTTGAAAAGAGAGTGTATAAAACAGGGAGACAAAGGCCTCCCCCCGCCCACCCCCCGCATTGTCTGCCGGGGGCTGCGACAAGGGGCACCAGCCCCGCGGGGGCCCCCGTCCCTGTGCCCGCAGCCAGGGGGGCCCGCGCGCCAAAACACACCCGCACGCACCAAAAATAAAACACTCCCGGCCTTTGTGCGGCGCACAAAGAAGGGCCCAGCAATGATGGAGCCGGGGCGCGTGATTTACTCACCTGCCTCTCGGCCGGCCGAGAGCCCCCCTCCATCCCCGAATTTCTTTGGGTGGGTGGGGGGTTGGTTTTACACCCACAGCTTTTGTTGCTGTGCCCCCTCTCTCAGAGCCGGCATCTCTTGGCTGATCCTCTTGGGCTTCAAAGCCTCATGGTGTTCATCCACCTGGGCAGTCCTCATCGGCCGTGCCAGCAGGGAAGTCCCCATGGGGCCAGCAGGACACCTGCAATAGGCTTTCACACCCAACCTGCTCCACAGGGGTGCTCAGGTGTGTCTGATGGAGCTGGGTACGCACACAAGGTAGAAGAGCAGAACTGCGCTGCCTAAGCCGTGGTTGTCAGACATTTCAGACATCAGCCACCAGCCTCTCTGGGACTTCGATACTGCTCCTCCACCTGGCCTCCCATCCTAGGCTGTAAGGACTTTGGAGGCGGCGCTCCTCCCTGCTCCATGCTCTCCTGCAAAGGAGCCCTGACCCTGGCAGCAAGTCATACGGGTGCCAGCACCACGACCTGGCCACGCACACGCCCAAGCTGTGGTCCCTAAGTGACACTAAGTGCTCCCGTGCTCAAAAGCGGCAAGTTCCCTGTAGTCGTGACTGCAAAATGCAAGTCGCAGCCCTCAGCAGAGACACGTCCTAGTCCAGATGCTGCTACTGCGTGATAACCCATTTTTAAACATCTTGAGAACGGCTGATGTGATGCACAATCAGGGATACGGCAGTGCAGACGCCAGGTTCTCCTCTACGACTCACAGCATCAGCCTGGACAGTTAATGCTTTTCTCACCATCAGTAAAAGGGAGGCAGTGATTCCAGCTCTCTCCTTTAAGCTGCTCTGAGGTCTTTTGAGCGAAAAGAAGAAGGTGCTCACAGTGCCAAGTAATAGCTCTGACTGCAGAGCCGGGTGACAGACCTGGCTCCTGAGTCAGCTGCCTGCCTGTGCAGCTCCTCAGCTACCCAAGACAGACTACTAAATTATGCAAAACCTTTGAGTGAACCTGGCTTGATTAAGTTTTAATTTTAGTAAATTATGTGGGGGAGTGGTTGAATCTGCGAACCGTTACTCCTGCTTGTTTTGGATTTTATTTGGAAATAAGACACTTCATTACATCTCCATAAACAAGATCTACTCAGAAAAGGAGAACTGGTACAGAGGATCAATACAGAAGTGGGAAGGGGAGGTGAGGAGACAAGTCAGCCGGCCTACGAAACTGTGGTTAACCCAACTTCGGTTGAAATAGTAAAATTAATTAATTTAATTTTAATTAATTAAAAAATTGGGTTAACTTAAATTCAGGAAACACTGTCCAAGGGCTGCCATGCTGCACTCGACTTCTGCCTTCAGCCTTCAAGATGTACTGGTCTCATCTCAAAACCTGCAGCACCATTGCCATCCTTGGCAATGCTAGAGGCTTTCGGTGAGGGCACATCTGCCTGGGACGTTTTGTTTTGAGAGGCATCCTTGTCCTTATGCCTGATGCCCATGCAGCCGTGTGATGTGAAGAGGATGTGAACTCTTTGCAAGTGCCCAGCACCGACTTTCCCACAGCTAAAACGGTCGCCATCCAATATTTGCAAGAGATGCAAGCAGCAGTAGTTCCACAACACCATTGCTACTATGATTACTGGCACGAGCTGATCCTGCCCCTAACCCAGCAATCACTTTCCCACTGAAAAACTGCCCCCAAACAGAGGCACGACCCGGAGAAACCATGAGCAGCAATGGGACACAACCCAGGGTATACACCAGGATCTGATCTTCTCTGCGTTGGGCACCAGCAGCTAATCTGCTGTCTGGTACGCCACAAAGTTATTTCTAAGATATTGAATCTAATTTTCAAATCGAACACCGTTCAATATCTTGTTAGTCAAATGTTACGGTGTTTATAACTTAAATATCCATCCAGAGAGAAATTATGATGCTTTTATAAATCTCCTTTAATAGCTTAAGTTAAAAATAAACTAGCCAATCTATCTATCAGCCTTATTCATTCATCTCAGCCATTGTGAGAAGAAAAAAAGCAACATACGCAAGAGAGAAGCAAATGGTCTGAGAGGAGGCAGCTGAACGTATTGATCAGAGTTCAAAAAAAAAAATTGCCAGAAAAAACAAGACACACGTCATTTGGTTTAATGCAGCCCATACAAACGGCTCCAAAAGGCCACAGCTGCCGGCCTGCACTTTTGCTGAAGTTGGTTGGTGACTTTTGCCCAAACGCCAGCCCTGCAGAGCATGCAAAAGCTATCGCTGCTGCTGCTGCTTCAGAACTACTCTATCTCCGCTGGAATAAAAAAAATAAAAATAAAAATAAAAATAAAACAAAAGTCAATGCTGTATCCTTAGGGCACCAAAATAATAAATAAATAAATAAGCAGGAATGCCTGTAACCCGCAAAGTCTGACAGCTTAAAGTGTGCGCAAAGAAAAAAACCCTGGTGAAAGAGTGAAAGCCAGCCTTTGAACTCCCGCGCCCAAGCACTCTCAGAGCCGACGGATTTATGCATCTGCTCCGGCATGCCAGCTCAGAGGGACCTTTTCTATGCATCTCACCCCGATAGGGCTCTCAGAAGTCACTTCTGGCCTTTTCCCCCACTTTTTGCTTTTATTGTTCAAACTTTCGCTGTTTCTCTGCAGATGAAAAAGGGAAAGGGGGAGAGAATCACCTTACTCTTCTGAAGTTATTTAAAAGGAAAGGAAAAGAAAAACATTTTTTTCTCTCCTGAAAGGAATGGCTTGGTATTATTTTGAATTTTTTTCTATTCTTTTTTTTTTTAATAACCTGCCTCGGCAGGCCCGGCCCCGCTGCAGAGCGATCTTTGCCGTCTCTCCCAGCCTGTTGCATTCGGGCAAGGTGAAGAGGCACAGCTCGTGTTGGGCCGATGGGAACAAATCTCCCCTTTTGTTCTGTGCAAAAGCCTCCGCTAATTGCCGTTGGCCGCACTCTGCCTTATCTGCTATTGCTCCCAGAAGGGGAGGGCATAGGCAGGTTCAAAGAAAGAAAGGAAGAGGGAAAAAAAAGAGAAAGAAAGAAAGAAAGAAAGAAAGAGAAAACATTCCTTTTCTTTTTTTTACCAGCAGCTTTTGCAAGGCAGGAATACGGAGGGAAAGAAAGAACAGGGAGACTGAAAGAGAACAAAAAATAAATAAATGACCCGAGGCTGCTTCGAAGACCCTCTTTCTCTCCTATCAGCTTTTACAGGGGGCAATACATTTTATTCATTGCCAGGTCTGACTTATCGCAGCCTTGTTTTTAATGAGGTATAATAAGGGGAACATTTTGTAACAACACGGTTCCTCTATTTTATCCGACAAACAGCTGTGTCATGGCCGTCGCTGGGAGAATGAATCATATCTCCCTGCCTGCATATGCTAACTCCCATGTAATTACCCTCGCATCTTAAATAAAGCAGGCCCTAAACCTGTCGCTCAGATTACAAGCAAACGGTGCAGACCTCGTAACTGGGGCCTCTATCATTACAATTAATTTATCACAGGAGCGGCTGAGATTAGAGACTAGAATTAAAACGCAGAGCATGGAGGGTGCCACAGGACTGACAGCGAGCGAGGGAGAGGAGCTTTATTGCAAAGGCGAGCCAGGCTAATTCCTTAACTGGAGCAATACCGCGTTGTTTTTTCTTTTCCTTTAAGTTATTCGCTCAGTTATTTTACTGAGGCTACAGCAGGACATTTTTCTCCCTGAAATGTCAGGAAGTAGAGAGCAAAGGGAACTTTGCCCTGTATTAAGCCCATTCAATAAACACCAATGTACAAAGGGCCCAGTCTAGGCACATGTGTGTCCAGATATGTGTGTACCTAGGTTTTTACGGGAGGCACGCATGCTGTGCTCGTACACAGGTATGCCAGTGTATATGCACGCTCCACGCACAGAGAACAGGTGAGCATCTCTTCTTCGCTGCTACCTAGAATTGTCTGAAACCAGGAAACATCAGGTTTTGCCTTTCCAACATTTCTCTGCTTAAATATGCCGCCCTGTTGTCCAGCAGGTCTGCCCGCTCCTCCTCGGGGCTGAGCCTGGGTCTCGCAAGCCCTGGAGCATCGCACGGGGGTAGAAGCGCACTTGTGCTCAGGGCCGACCTTCCCACCCGAGCCCTCGGAGCTCACGGAGCTGCGGCCTCGCAGGGGATGCTGCACGCCCAGCACAGCCTCCGACACCGGTCCTGTGCATGCTGGGCAGCTGGGGAGCCGCACGGCACCGCCGGTGTGAGCAGGAGAGGAGCTCTGGCGGGCGCGTCCTCCACGCGGCCATCACCACCAGACGGTCCCTTCCCGGCAGGACAGCCAGGCACCAAGCACAAACGAAGCCGATTCACGCCTTTACGTCCAAGCCAGCCCCACGCCCACCCGCACGGGGCAGCTGTCCTGCTCTTCCCACGGCACCGTGACTCTGCAATGCTTGCTCTACCTGTTGGCAGGCGTCTTCAAGCAGAAGAGGACCATTTCATCCCAAGGCATTGGCTCTCCAGCTAGATATTGAGAAGAAAAGACTCTGCAGATAGCAAAGGCTGCCTGGAGTCAGAGGCAGTCAGATTATTCTCAATCAGCTGCACCCAAAATAGATCTAGCTGTAGGATCACGGTCTAATTCAGTAAAATAATAAAGGAACACACTTTGATTAAAATCATATATATTTTTTAAAATAATCTCTCCATATTTGTTTTCAGAAACTTCTGCGATTGTTGCAGCAGGAAGAATCATGAAAATGTATTTTGCTTTCTCCTATCAGGCATTCAGGCACTTCTATCAGTCTGCATATGGAAAACAGCCTTGCTGCCCTCACTTCTGCGTCCAGCCACTCTGTAGTGCCTTATCTTTGAGACTGTTGAATACTGCAAGGCCTGAGCTCCAAGTTGAGTGGATGAAAGGGAAAAAGAAAGGTTGGTTTTTACAGGCTTTGTGTAGATATTTATTTCAAATTACTGTTTGTTTTTTTTTTTCCTTTCAGGTTTTGTAAACATTGCTTTTACAAAAAAACTGAATCTGAGACCAAATGACATAGACGCATTACAGAAAAAGCTAAAAGGCTTAAATCAAAGCGGGCAACTCCATCAGCAGTGCACTTTGGCTAGCAGGGAGGTTGCAGTTTTATGGGCACCAGAGCTGTCACTTGTGGGCAGCAGAACTGACCTGCGGTCCTTCCAGCCCAGTGTGGTGTCTCCAGCACAGGCCAGACCAGATGCTTCTGTGAAAGATCAAACGAAAAAAGACAAAGGGAAGACACCACTGTAAACAGTTACAGGGCAGCCTCAATTCAAGGGAAGTGTATTCCCAGAAAGCTGCTTGCTGGCATATGCTCTGTTCTCCTGGCAGAAGGCATTTAGCAGCATCTTTCAGAATTAAGCCCTAAAACTCCACTCTCCAGTATCAACGGGGCTGGAAAACTGGAATTATTATTATTATTATTATTTTAATTTAAAAGTGCAGCTTTTTGATTCTCCTTTTTACCTGCTGGTGTTTATTTTTATAATGTGCTTGTTAACGCGGTCCTGGAGCAGAGAGGCTTTTGGACTGAAACCCTGTGCTTCCTATGGCGTGTGCCAACACCTCTACAGAATACACATCCATATGATATCTCAAAATCTTTCCTGCTCATCCTGCCTGTATTTCCCGAAGCGTGAGCAAGGGGGAAGACGGAGCCCTGCAGCACGGGGATGGCCGCGCGCCCCGCTTCCAGCCGGCCTCTTTGGGAGCGGGGCTGCGGCGGCCGGCAGCAAACATGCCTCTTTTCATTTTCTGCTCACAATTGGCAGCTTCCTCCACCCACCCAAACAGACCCTGCAATGTTTTTAAAATGCAGTCAGCAGCTGGAAACTAAGGCAACTTCTGTCTCCTATTGAAAGTCTCCCAGCCTTCCCCGGACCACCCTGGGTCATGTAAATTCAGCAGATTATCCATCCCTAACTCTCCTCATCTATCACCCGCCTCCGTTATCGATCCGCTGCTCTGGGCGCGCGGGGCCGGGGCTGTCCGTTGCTGAGTCCTGCAGATCTGGCCAGCCGCACGTGCAAGCACCCGGCCGAGCGAGGAGGACGGGTTCCACAGCACCGGGCTGCCGCCGCCACGCCACCCGATCCCGCTCATCTGTGGGCTCGGCGAGGGCAGGATTCGGCATCGGAACAAGACTCGGCCGTAATGCCCCGCTCGCAGCCTAATCCCAGGACACGCAGCTCTAAAGGCGGCGCGGCCAGCCAGCGCCGGGGAGCCACTTGCACAGCAGATGAAGTGCCTTCGTCCAGTGCACGAGGCGCCGAGAGGACCCCAGCCACCCGTCTGTCCCTCCGTTTTGCAGATGAAGGCCAGGACGTTCCTATTTCCCCCTGTCCCGATCGAGCTCGTTGCCAATATCACACAAAGCCCCATGACACATCGCTCCGGGCTGTAACATTCCCCCATTTCAAACCCGACGTACAGCGGAGCTGAATTCCCCTCTCGGTTTCACCCACGCAAATCCAGCAGCTGCAAAACTCAGCAGAATACAGCCCCACATCCAGGGCCGAAGCCCGAAATACCACACACACGCCATCTGCACCGCGGGCCTTCGTTTTCACTAAGAACAAGTTCCTGTGCTTTATAATTTATAAATAAAACTGAAAGATGAACCAAGAGTAATCACAGCAGCGGCGCGCTCCCCTTCCCGCAAGTGTCGCGCAACACCAGCACGGCCAGGTCTGCCGCAGCCCGCCCGCCCCAGCGGGGTGCTAACTCCGAAGGCTGGAGGTAACAACCGGAATGGGAATACTGGTAACAATTTCACTGCTGATCTTTCACCAAATGTATATACCTGTGATGCTTAGTCATAATCTCAAACTGCTCACCGCACGTCCCAAAGAGATGACAAAAACCTTACATGTCTACCCAGCTGCCAAAACCTCCCGCTTCCACAATACAGCTGAGTATTGTTAATATGAAAATCTTTGCACTATTGATCACTCAAAATATGAGGGTGACAAAAATGCATTGAATTTAACATAAAAATAAACAACTCATGGCTGCTGTATTGACTGTATTATTCATATTATGTTTTAATTCATTTGCCTTCCACGCAGCAGCTGCAGATTCTCGGCTGCTGTGTCAGACCGAAGCCCTGGGCGCCCGTGCTTGCTGCAGGGTCTCCTCCCGGACCGCTCCCCGAGCAAAGCCGCTGTGCCCATGGGGAACACCACCCTGCACGGTGCTGAAACCCGCAGCAACATGTGGTGGTGCTTCCTTTTGGATGCCAACAAGTGTTAGGGGACACAACGGAGCCTAGCTTGGTTTCACGATCTGAAAGACCGAGGAAGCTAATCCATCCTTTGGAGGACAGACCTCAGGATCACTAACCTGCCCCTAACCCTGCCCTGAAGGTTTGGCAAGGCATTTATAGCATGCTCACGATACTTGTATCTCAGCCTGGATTTCCCCAGACTCCATACCATGACTGTGCAGCACACACCAAGCCATCCTTCTCCCAGTTAGCCAAAAAAGCTGTCGGAACAGCATTCTGCACCAGTGACCCCGCCATACAGAGGCGAGGTCCACACAAGTCCAGTGAGATAACGTGGACGTGACGCTACAACAAGTTGTGCTAACTCCACACAGGAGGGGTCCCTAAACTCACCCGTGAGTGGGTGAGCAGCAAAAGCTCTGCAACATCTCCAGTCCTTCACAAGGCACTCGAACTACAGAGCCAGGAAGGAAGGCCTGACTTTAAATGGCAAGATGGGGTTGGGACCCCACCCCATGTCACACCAAGCACCACTAAAACCAAAACAAACCAGGCAGCCCCATAAGTCGTAAGAATTAAAGGCACGATTCCCCCTTTCTAACGATGCTTTTACAGAAACCGTTCCACTATAAAACTTTATGATTTGAATCTTTATAGCCGCCAGCAGAGCACATGTTCACTGCCTTAAATTATAACTTAATCTCAACAGAATTTGTGCTTTCCAGTGCTCTGCAGATGGAGAGAAAGGCGAGCGGCGGGCTTTTGTGCCTGCTGCCCACCTGCCTCCTCGGGCCGGGACCTCCGGAGGCACCACGCGCCGGGGTGCAGCTGCAGGGCCTCCAACCAGCTCCCATCTGCAGATGCTCTGCAGCACGGGTACTTAAAGAGCACCTTACAGCAGAGGGACAGAGGTGCCCGCGGGGTGCTGTTTATCACCGCGATTGCAGAAACACTAAAATGCTAACGGAGCAATGCGGATACCAATAAACACAGCGAAGGGGCCGGTGGAGATACGGCAGCAGCATCCCAGCCACACTTTGTGGGGCCAATGCATCCTCCTTGGGAGGATCACACACATCCAAATTACAACACCTTTCTGTGGATGAACGTGCATGTTCTGTCTACCAACATACATTCCCAGTTCTGCTCTCAGCAAGAGCAGAAGTGGTGCTTGCAAGGCTACACGTAGGCTACATTGCAGGGAGCATCCTCCTGTGGTCTCCGACATGCTTTCCTCACACAAACTCCTTGCTCAAAAGAATCACAGTGGTTATTGATGTTTTTGTTGTTTTTTTTTTTTTAAACATGCTGCCCATATCTGGAAGCAGAAGTTGCACCAGCAGAAACATAAAGCAGTGCGCAAATGTGAGTTTCAAGCATATCACGTAGTACTGGAAGAAGCCCGTGCCCTGTGTGCATGCTTGCACATGGCAAGACGGTAGCAAAGCAAAATGCTGGCAGGAAACTGCCAGTTGTCTGCAGGGAAGAGTTCTCTAGTTTGGTGAGGGAATCGGGAGCATTTTTCTCAATTCCTTCTCATCTCCAGCAACAAGACAGAAAAGACCAGTCAATCAATACAACAGTAAAATTTCTAACCCAGGTAACCTTTAAACACTAAACGATGTCATACTAAAATAAAACAAACTACACGAAATCCCAGTTAGGCATCGAAATAGCCCCAGGTCAACCAGACTGCAAAAACAGAGATGAACGGCTTCAGCACTGTGTCATGCTGAGCGCTGGTGTCCTCCCTGCTGAGATCTGGGTACCTGCTAACATTTGTCCTCCTCAGGCACACTCCACAGCTTTGGTTTTGGGAGTCCTGGACAGGTGACCCCATGGGATGGCTGGGTCATTGTACTCCTGCAGCCCCAGCCTTGACAGATATAAGGTCTATCTCTCTAGCTGCACTCCCTGCATCCACTCCGTGCACAATTTGGTCACACCCTTCCCCTTTCCATCTTTCCTTTTCTTCTAGGTGGGGAACAAGGTAGCGATAGGACAAGGGGTAATGGTTTCAAACTAAAACAAGGTAGATTTAGCTTAGGTATCAGGAAGAAATTCTTTGCTATGAGGGCGGTGAGGCACTGGCACAGGCTGCCCAGAGAAGCTGTGGATGCCCCATCCCTGGAGGTGCTCAAGGCCAGGCTGGATGGGGCTTTGGGCAACCTGGTCTGGTGGGAGGTGTCCCTGCCCATGGCAGGGGGGTTGGAACCAGGTGATCTTTAACGTCCCTTCCAGCCCAAACCATACTACGATTCTATGATTCTAACTGCTTTCTCCCTTCTTCCAGTTGACTATGTGCTGATAAATTCACATGGAACCACTTTTACTGCCTGCTGCTGATCCCACGCTTTAGTCTGCTGCGCCTCTTGTCTATTAAAGCATCTCCCCATCCAACATGTTACCTCACTACAGAGCTCCCACAGAAACTGCAGCGTATTTCTAGTACCCAATGCTCCACATCTTGTGTCTGCACAGCAGTGGGAACCTGATCCCTGGAGCACCACAAAATCATGCAGAAGTGGAAGGGTGAACAAGAGGTTATCTGCTTCTTTCTGTCCAAAGGCGGAAACAGCTAAATTTAACACATTCCTGAAATAATTCTGCTTAACTTGCTCCTGAAACCTACCAGTGCTCCTCACTCCCTGGACAGTCTGGTGCATTGCTTAGTCACCCCCGTGTCAGGAAACAACGGCCGACGGGAAGGCTTCGGTTCGAGCTCTGACCTTCGTGCCTTACCTGCGGCTGGCGCATCCCGCTGCCGCTCAGCCTGCAGCGCACACTCGATGCAGCACTGGGGTGAGGCTGGGCTCCTTTCCCACACTGCTAAGGAGGGACCGACCTGACTGTCCTCACCACCTTTGTTTAGGTAGGCTACAGCTGAAACGTGCATCCGCAAAAGAAATAAGAAAGGTAACAACCCTCCATTTTCTGCGGGACTGTGAAGAATTTGTGAATAAACCTCTAAAGCCTTTTAATTTCTTTTTTCCCTTACTCTAATCCCATTTCTTCTAGGGGGTGGGGACACGGAGCTCCTGTAGGCAGGATCAGAGAACGCTCTCTGGCAGCTACCATTTGTATGTGCTTTCGGCTGCCACGCGCTGCTCCGGCTCAAGCTGGACACCTTGTACCTGGCAGACCTCACCTTTCGCAGAGCCACATCTCACTGAGAGCTCCCTTTGATGCCTTCTGCTCCGGTTCTTTTAGGCTGCTGTCCAGTAACTTTCCTTCTTTAAAGGAAGGCCAAGGCGATTTTGTTTCCTGACTTGTGAAGAGCTTTTCCTCTTCTTTCTTTGATCTGTGTAGTGAATTTGATCTCCCAGAAGAGCAGGATGAGTGTGTCTCCTTGCAGCCCGGTTCCGGACAGTCAGGATTTGATTCATTGATTCATTTATTTTTATTTGGCTTTTGCGGTTGGCAAGCTGCATATTGGGCTCCAAGCAAGACTCCTTCCTTAGGACCAGGAGAAGGAAGGTGGGTTGCTGCTGGGGCAGCGGATTAGGAGCTGTGCTTGCAGCCCAGCCCATGGTTTGAACCCATCACTGCGAATCAGCTCATGCTGCACCAAATTTCAGAGCCAAACACCAGCTTTTATGGGTGTTACTGAAGTTTTCAGGCATCCTGGGTGCATCCAGCAATCCTACAGCAGATTCCCTTTGTAGCTCTGCTAAATAAAAGTTAAGCAATTGGCCCTGAGCATCTGACTGACTGGTGTCAGAGCTGGGATAAGAACAGGAGCCCCTTGCTCCCAGCCCTGAGACAGACAACAATTCTGTATATTCACTAAATAACCAGGGTATTTACTCAAATGAATGACTCTGAGCCTGTTCCAAGGAGTTAATTTAGTGCTAACTGACTGGATGGAAATGAAAAGGTCTCATTTTACATTAAGAATGATCACCTGACAGTTTTACTGAATATATTATGACAGGATTTATATGGCTATATAATTTTAGGGTATATTTGGAAGATTATTATCTTGATTTAAATAAACACCATTTCAAGAAAATCAACACTGAGTCAGGAACTTTTCGCACAAGAAAAAAGGCAAGGAGTGAACCTAAGTTGTTGTATCGTGCCTTCTGCCAGCAGCTGCTTTGTAAAGTACAGAGTCCCAGAGTACACAGTGAGTGGCAAAATCCTGAAGAAGTCCTCAGTTATGCCAATTTACGTATCACTAGTGAACATGACGCAAGCTTCTCACCCCGAACTTCTTGGCTGTGCACAGGGAGGGAAGCAGAGGAGACCATGGACCGGAGGGAGGTGTGGGTGCAGGGAGGCAGGAGGTCTGGATGTCAGTGTCAGGAGCAACCCTGAAAAAGGATCTTCTGGGAGGCTGAACAAAGTGTGAGAAACCAAAAGCAAACATACTGTTGGCTTCGGTGAAGGAACCACTTTCACGCATCCTGTTTTCCAGGGGACGTTCCCATTCTCTGAACAGAAATGGGGCACAAAGGAGACTTTCGGGCACTTTTGTCTCCCGTGTTTAGGGGCAGCTGGCAGCCTGCAGACTTCTGGTTCACGTAAGAGCAGCCTGGAAGCACGTCCCCTTACCCACCGCCTGCAGGATGGGGGACGGGCTGCACAGCACCTTCAGCAGGCCTGGATTTGCTGGAGCCGAGCCGCTGCGTGCGGCTGCGATCTGCAGGAAGGGGCCTCGGTGAAAATCAGTGCCTAGGACACAACCAGCTGCCTTTCTCAGCCTGCCCAGGTCCTGCATCCCCTTCCGTCTAATTCTGTGGCTCCAAGTGTAATTGTATACAAGAAAACCACTCTCCAGGCTTGTTCTGTTTTACAGACTGCCTGATGGGATTATCTTTCCTGTCATTTTGAAGCTTGTAGAAGCGTGCGACTTACACCACTCAAGCTAAATCACACTCGAAGCACTTTGTCTGTCTAAATTGTTTTGAGGACCAAGTCATTTATTTGCAGATTGTGTTATTTATTTAGTAAAAAAATAAATAAAAAAAATTATAAATGAAATCTAAGTAGTAGGTAATAAGGACATTGCAGTCAAGTAGCAATATCCTGTGGAGCAGATAAGTGCCAAATAGAAATGATCTTAAATATGCTGAAAACGGCACTGTCTGGTCTCAGACTACACAAAGAAAAGGCAACTTATTTGGTCAGGCACAATCTTCCTGGGAGGTAACGCACGCTTAGATATTGCAGCGATGACAGGCAGCCTAGCCGTAGCTAAGACAGGTAGATCGATTATTCCTGTAGCAGTAACCTTGGGGCAATATTTGTCTGTCATAACCCCAAAGCAGATCAACTCACATTTAGGGACTAATCCGATGCCCAATCCAGTCAGTGCAAATTCTTCCATTTATTTACTTCCATGGCCACCAGATCAGACCTTTTGGGACTGCAAAATATCATACAAGCTCCTGTTGCCACTGGAAGAGCTATAAATGTGCAAGGAGCAGAAGTCAAGAACTGCCGTCTGGAATCTGGTCGTGGCTGTACCAAGCAGCAGATACATCACCCAGGGCTGGAAGGGGAGGCTCGGTGGCACATGCAAACACTTGCTTTGCACATGGTGAGCGTGTGCTTGCTACAGGAACACACCAAGGAGCAAGTCAGGGCCAGGGAGACCCTTACACCCCCAGGGCACATGTCCCCTGGGGTATCCCAGCCCCACGTGCAGGAGCAGAGGTGTCTCAAAGAGCAGCTGCATGATGCCAAAGTCTGCTCTTCAACCCTCTGCGCAGATCCAACGCCAGAGCTGACTTTCTGGGGTTTGCTCTGGATTTAAGCGTTTTTTTTTTTTTTTTTAAAAAAAAGGCTCATCGTGGAGGGGACTGTGTGCTTTAAAGTGCTGCAGCAGGCTCTGAGAGTCCACTTATTTCTGAGTGAAGATGGATACCTCAAGAGGTTCTCCTCACCAGTAAATAATTCATAAAAAACAAACAAGCCCAGGTCTGTTTGAATTAGAACAAAATATTTCTTTAGAAAAGTGAAGTGATTAAGCGCAGGAGGAGCTGGAGATGACAGCTGGTGTCTGCAGCTCCTGATGAGTCACCTTCACTCGCCATGGCCCCTCTCTCCGGGAAGTACGGCTGCTTTTTTTTTAACCCTTCGAGATTCCCAGGAATGATTTGTCACCGGGGTTATTAGCATTTCTCCCTTGATATCGACAGCTTGTCTTTCCTCCTTCTAACCAGTGAGTGATTTCTTCACACGCTCGCCAAATATAGCCAAATCACCATGGTAAACGTATCGACAGAATCATATTAACAGCTGCTGAGCATTTACAGGGCCGTAAGTTATACAAAAAAAGAAGGAAGGAAAACACACATGGAAATAAACCCACTCTGATCAGCAGTGACAAGCATTTATTTAGGACTCACTCGATGGAAATATTTTTTATGCTTTAATTGCCAATTATAGGCTCCTACAGAGGGGTGGCTTTGGACAAAATCATCTCCTCAAAGCAGAGCATCGAGGCAGTGTTGAGCACACCCTGCCTGGATGTATCTTAGGGAAGGAGGGTTTATGCTTAAAACGCTGCCATGGGGGGACAGCCCCCCATGGGAGAGGATGGGAGAGGCTGACATGGGGCACAGTGCTGTGTCACCCCAGAGCCCTGGCATGTTTCCTGGGTACGAGCTGTCCCCAGCCTCCCATGGACCACATGGTGACACTGTGCCAGGCCACCAGGAGAAGAGATCCTGCTTGGGGCTCCTACTCCATCCAGGACACACTCACCACCCCCCGACGGCCTCCTCGCTCGGGGTTATGGCTTTATTCAGGGACACACAACAAACACCTATGTGTAGGGCTCTGAATGCTTCCTTTGAGCCACGAACGGTCCAGGACTGCTTCAGAAAACAGCCTCAGGCAATCCCTCCCCAGCCCAGCCTTTACTCCCATCCCAGCATCCTGCCCCATTTCCTACACACCACCTGCGAGGCACCAGTGCCCTTGGGCTGGCACCCATGCCCATTTTGCAAGCTGCGGGTATTAAATTCTCCCCATTTTCCCCGCTGCTCCTGCTTTGCACTGCCTCCCGCCTGTTAATATCTGCAGGTATAAAAGCCGTGTCCCGTGGGATGGAAGAGCGGTTTGTCTCTCATCCCCATGCCACGAGTGAGACAGTCACATGGAGCGCTGCGAATTCATTGAACGTAGATCAGCCTCTTTTCGTACACCCACAGCACCCGTGGTGCTCGTACAAGGGAAACGAACTTTCTGCACAAGGTCGGACGCACAAGGAGGGCTGCCCATGCTGGGCAAGGGGCAGAGACCCGCAGGGAACTCGCTCTCAGGAAAGCTGGATGTAAAATAAAAAGGCGGAGGGAGCAGCGCCGCGAGCTGCAGCACAGCCCGGGAAGCAGGACTGTCCTCGCACCCGCTGCTCCCACGCCACGCACATTCATCCAGGATGACGGAGCCCGAAATAACGCGCTCCAGTCAACCACGACCAGTCTGCATCCGCAGCCGCGGGAGGAGCATCGAGCCAGCGCTGGCACCGTTATTAAACGCACGATTTGAGCATCTTGGGTGCGCCCCTCACTGCAAGAATTTACGTTTTAACAGCTGCCACTTCGGGATGTGCAAGGACTGCTGTGCCACTCTAGCATTTGGGAAGCAGCCCTGGAGGATAGCACGTCGAGCTGTCCCACCGCTTCCTAGAGCTAACAGACTTCTTTAAAGCTAACCATTAGAGTCGTGGGTTGTTTTCCCTAACCACACTTGGACAAGCCCTCACAGAGTTGAATTTCATGAGAGTTGTACTCAGCCATGCGGCTTCCTCCTGTTGTCAAAGAAAGAAATAGGATGGGGTGGGGCCCGGGCGCTATTAATGTGCAGAGAAATGTGCTGAAACCCCAAAGACGGGTGTGCCTATTCACCCTGCTCCCTCTCCCGCAACACCCCCTAACCGCTCCAGGAGGCCAGGCAAGGCATCTGTGCGATCAGCTGCCTGTGCCAACTCAGAAAAGAGGATGGACAGGGAGCTCAGGTGTGATTTCCTAGGTAGCAAACCAAGGCCCCAAGGCAGGGGAAAGGAATGGGCACCATCCAAAACACAGAGAGAGGCACAAGTCCACAGGGAAAGTGCTTATTCCAATCCCAGCTAATTTCCTCTGGCATTTTTCAAGTAAAATCGAGGGCTTGAATCTAAGTAACTTCTACTGCCTCAGTCATTCCCTCTTCTCCCTGTCCTCCATAGAAAAATAAAGAGCATACTGCAAACTGAAACACAGAAAGCTAGTGTGTAGCTTTTCTTTAAAAATCAGATGAAAAAGGTGCTTTGGTTCTGTCTCCTCCCTCCATCTTCCCTGTTCTCCTCCTTACCCTCACGCTCGTCCTTTCCTTCCCCAAACTGAACAACAAACAACACAAAGAAAAGCACCCTCATGCCCTGCCCTACTCCATCCATCCCTGATGTCCCTCCCAGCTTTGCCTCTCTCGAGCCATCTCTCCAAGCACCCCAGGCTGCTCGCCCACACCCTGCACAGCCTGGGTTTACAGCACCTGGTGTGCCCAAAGCCCCCTTAATAAAATAAACTCCTTAGGGCAGGGGCTACAAAAGAGAGAGAAGCCCCCTCCATCCCCTGGACTGCTAAAGCCTCTTAGAAGTCAGCGTGTGAGGACAGACAGACAGACGCTGTGCCAAGCAGCTTGGAGAGGCATGGATGTAAGACAAGAACAGCGGCAACAGCAGCTTCAGTTCGAGCAGTGGTGAATATTTCCATGCTGAGGCTTTTGGGAAAGCCTGCTCTGACCGGCAGGCTGGGCTTCAGCCTCTCCCCATGCCGTGCTCCCCGCAGGTAGGCTTCAGCTGGACAAACCTCCCCTTCCTGCTTTTTGGGGTGGGTCTCTGTTCACCCAGGCCAGCACGTTGCAAGCCACAGGGAGGCTGCCACTTGCTGGGGCAGATGCAGCCACTGTGTGTCCCTGGCCTCGTGGGGACACGGACCACAAGGGGATGCGATGGAGACACAGGACACCATCACCACTCTTGACCCCTCCACCATCTTTGGGCCAATCATCCCAGAAACGAGCTTTCTGGACCCCAAAAAAGAATTTCTCAGTGCTCCTTTTATTCAGTCCTCCTCTTAAACGATATCTCAGACACCGTTAGCTCTCCAAGACCTCTGTCCCACTACTCCAGCAAGTTTCTCCTTTGCTCTGTTACATCTGTGGGTGGCCTGGGGGTGCAGAGCTATGACCGCTGCCCCCAGATAGCCCCATCGCCCTGCCCTGCTGCAGCGGTACCCCGGCAGCCAGCTCCCGCACGCCCCTTGCCGATGTGCCAATGTCCCCAGGCAGTGGTGTCCCCAGAACCCCAGGGAGCCGGGGCTTTCCTCCAGCCCTTGCTGTGTGCTCCTGCACCGGCTCGGAGCAGGACCACAGGGGCCCTGTGTGAGGTCGGGGCTGGGGAAGCACCCTCGTGTCACCCATCCTTGTCACCTCCAGCAGCACCCGGCTTCCAGGAAGTGAAACACCAGTTCATCTAACCCCAAAACATCGTGGCTTTGAATTCACGCAGCTGGAGCTACCCCAAGAAGGATGAATGGATATGAAGCCATTTAAAAGGAGAGACCCCAAGGGAGCATCGGAGCCGCCCAGGACCAGCACATAAATCGCTCCTTAGCAAATCCGCCTGTTAACAGCGCGCTCAGCAGCCAACAAAGACAGTTTCCCAAGGAGGAGCCCTTCCCTTCCCACCGGGGCTGGCCGGAGCCCGCCGTCCCGCCTTGCTCATCCCCATCCGCAGAGCGGGAGCAGGTGCCTGGCACCCTGACAGCCCTGACTCATCCGCGCGGTTCAGCGGCGTCACCGGGAGCAGGAAAAAGAGATGAAACCTTATCGCCAGAAGAAATCTACATCAACTTCCACAAGTAGCAACCTCCGGAGACCGAGCAAGGCAGCCGGCCTGGCCCCGCGCAGCCCTGGGCGCAGGGATGGTCCATGGGGCTTCTCCATCGCCCCGTGCATCGGCGCAGGGACGGGCGGTACCCAGGCGGTACCCAGGTGCCAGGCAGGAGTTTGCTGAGGATGCGCGCGATGAAGGCTGCTCAGGCGGCTGTGCCAGCGGGCGCATTCTTCATGTGGGAGAGCTCCCTCTAGGTTAAACATGCCGGTATTTCAGAAGACATTGCTCATTTTGGAGTCCTCACTCTGCCCCGCTGCCTGTATCTCCAGAGAAGTGTCTGTCAGCCAGGAAGCCTGGGAGCACCGTAGAAAATGCGGTGTTTGCCTTCTGCTGGAACCCGGCCTCCTTGCTGCAGGCATCGGGCACCCGCGCCGCGCAGAGGAACGAACGCACGCCTCGCCGGCAAGGGAGGAAAGTGGCACAAGGTCCGTCACTCCTTCTGGGAGATGCGCTGCGGATCTACAGCAGCGCGGCAGGAATCAGCCTCTGTCGCTGCACGTCCCCTCCGTCCCGTACCCACGCACGTGTGCGATGCGCACGCCCGCGCGATGTGCGTGTGCTGCGCTCGTGCCCCCGCGCCCGCCCTGACCCAAGCGCTCAGCGTTTCACCAGGGCTGCTCCAGCACGTTCAGCCCCTGGAGCTACCCCAGCGAAGCAGTCCGCCCGCGGTTTCTCCAGCCAAAACCCCGATCTTTACCCTGACTCGAAACACGTATGAATCATTCCACGCACTGATGAGCGGTGGAGTCCGGCAGAGGCTTTTAAATTCACAGAACTAGAAAAATCAGATGGAAAAGACTTAATGCCAAAAAATGCAGGACTGTTCCCTGCAGTGGTGTCCCAGGAGCTTTCAGCAAACTAGTTTTAAACATTGAAGTCTTTAATACAACTTCCTGTTTTATTTTTATTTTACCTAGACTGGTATTTACTAATAAATATGCAGCTCGCTGTATACAGAACAGCGGGTAGCTCCCATTTACAGCTGTATATAACTGACTGCAATATTCAACACCCTTTGCTATGCAGTATAATACTCACAATAAAACACATACCATATTTGCAACTGTGTCCATGCTACTATTCTGGTACGTGATGCACATTAAGAAACAAATCCAGAACATAGAAAAGAATTTACCATTTACACAAAAAAAGATGCGTTGGGATTTTCAATAAGATCTGGCATAATACAGTATCATTTTTATATCTCGTCTGCTCCCTTGGTCTTGCTGATTTAATACGTTTTTTCTCTCTTTAACTATAAACCCATACCTTGTATATAGATTTTTTTAAGCATAACATACTCTGCAAGTGTGTATTTATAAAACTTTACCATCAAAATATAAGAATTGTCAGAATGACTCAGTCCAGGGTCCATCCAGGCCAGTATCCTGTCTCCAACAGCTTTTCACGTTAATATGGATTAGGCAGACAATAGAGTTTACTACAACATCCCTCATTTTATGGCCACGTTAGCGATGGCAACGCTGCCTACAGATCCCTACAGAGCACAGCAGACAGGGCAACAACATCAACCCCACAGGGAGGGAAACTGAGGCAGGGAAAGGGAGAGGGCAGCCTGCGCTGCCAGGCAGCAAGGAGGGGCCACCAGCGCGGGGGGGCTGCTCTGGCAAGAGTTAATGGTGGAGGTGGCGAGCCTGAGCGCTGCAGGTGTCTGCTTTTAATTCTCTGCCGCTCTTCGCCCAAACAGCACCGGGATTTTCACCCTCCCTCCTTCTCCTTTACAAACGAGTGCTTAGCATAAGAAGGGAGGCGCGGGGAGCCAGGGCAGCAGGGAGATCTCCTGCAGCCCCTTCCAGGCAACCTGAGCAGGCGCAAAAAGGCAGCTGGCTGGAGCCCAGCGAGAGAGCGGGACCGTGGGACAAGTCTTTTCACATCTGGTTAAGTACTGCTAAACCCTCCGACGAGCTGCCTAATTATTACAACACTTCTGCTGAAAAATTAACGTGCTTGGCCGGCTGCGCTGGGGCAGAAAGGGTAGGAAAGCAGCTGTCAGGATGCAGGCAGCGATGGGAGCACCGAGAAAAGAGGGTTTGCGGCACAAGAGCCGGGAGCAGGCGCAAGGGAAGGGCATCAGCATCGTGCTGCGAAAGCAGCCTCCTCCCCGCATTTTGTGCTGCCCGAACCCCAGGACAGGGCAGTGCCAGCAGTCGCTGCCCCAGCCCGGGCAGCCCTTGCCAACAGCTGGCGGAGATGCTCTGTTCGCCTCTCCATGCTTAGCCCTCCTTTCAGTGCCTTCGACAAAATCTCACCGCGGCACCTTAGTTCTGCAGGTCTCTATAGGTCCTGTAGGCGCAGAGGTACTGCTCTGACCAGCACCATTCGTATGCGCATCTCCCTGCAAAACCTACTTCGAAAGGGCTGTGGAAAGGAAATAAATAGCTCACTGCTACGGCTCCCCCAGAGTGGCCTTCTCCACTTCGGGTTATCGCAGGCGTGCTGGTGGGTAAGCCTGTTTCTTCTACGGCTGCAGTGTTTTTTATCTCGCTCTCTGCACAAAAAGGTGGGCTTATTTCCCGAGAGGTGTCCAAGCACACCCAAAGAACTCAGTACAAGCAGCAGCCCGCTGGGTGCCTTTTACCCACAAGCGTTTGATGAAATTAATGACACAAAACTAAGTATAAAGGCTAAGACAAATAGAACTGGCAACAACTTGAACCTTTGGCCTGTCCTTTGAAAGTCTCTGGCAAGTCTCAAATCTTCTTGATCTGCTCACTAAAGGGATGACTGTCCCACAATTATTTTCCAAGCATTTTGTTGGCAAGTTGTAGGAGGAAAAAGTCATTTCACTGAAGCTGTTAGTACAAAAGCTCAGCTCCAGCCAGGGCCCTGGACTCCACTTCAAATTATAATATTTTAAGTACCTGAAAATAAATATTTTGTCAGCTGCTGAGAATTAAGAAGTAGCTTCGACCTTTCAGAGAGGGGAACCCTGCGGAGAGCGGCGAGCCTCAGAGAGTTAGCTGCAAAACAAGCTTTGCCCAAACCGTCCGACCTGCCTCGCGCACACATCCTCCGCGCCGCCGCGCTCCCGGCTGCCCGGCGAGCCGCCCGCAGCCCCGCGGGGCACGACGGGCTCTGCTGCACCCAGCAGCTCCCTCCTGGCAGGGCAGGGGGCTGGTGGAAGACACCAGCGCGGCACGTTACGGTAAGCTGGATGCTAGGAGTAAAATGAGCATCCTTGAGACAGCAACGGTGCCGGGGCAGGGCTGCCAGCCCGCTCCCGTGGTGCTCATCGCTGCTATTGTTTCGTGCTGTCCGAGGAATTTCACCCACTTGCACGGGGATTAAAAATACCTACTGTTGTTTTCTAACTGGGACATTCGCTCTGATCGCGACCAAGCACCCGGATAGACGTGCCGACCGGCTACCAGCCGCCGGAGCCACAATGGACGTTGTTTGCGCTCCAGCACCCGCACAAAGCAGAAGATCTCCGTTTTCGCAGCAGAGCTCAAAGAGTTAAATCCCTCTCCCTTCCCCCCGATCTTTGTGCCTTTGGCCTTTAGATCAGCCCTGGTTGCCAATGAGGACTCATCGAAACACCACGAGGCTGGGCCTGTCAGGAAGGAAACCAGCGCGTCCAGAGTTTTGTTGTTCTAAAGACTTTTTTTTAATTTTATTTTACTGCTCAGGAAGGAAGCCAGAGCCTGTGCTTCGACTCCAAGAATGTCGATTACTCATCCTTCCCTGCATTATTTCTTTTATCTCTCACTTTTATCTACCTTACTCCAATTTTTTCCCCCTTTTCTTTCTCTCTTGTTCCTAGCCACTGTTTTCAGCTGTTCATCCAAGTTTCACCCCCAAAAAATAAAATCTGGCAACTGTTTCTTCAGGATAAATGACAATGACAATGTTTATTAAACAAGCCTCCATCCCTCCCCCAGCTCCCCCAGCCAGCCATTTCAGTCCTGGTGCAGCAACGCGGGGACCAGGGCTCTAGCTAGGACCTGAGCACCTCCGAGACGTGAATGCAACTTCCCTCTGTGTTCAGCTCTGCTACGGGAACGTTGCAACCCCTGCTTTAGAGATGTGCAATGAGAAATGACTCTGCTTGTCCAAGGTCAATGGAGCCCACAGCACAAGCACAAGCTCAGGCGGCCCTTCCCTCTTCCTGCTCCGCGGGGCTGGGAGGAGTAGGCACGCTCGCTTGTGCCGACGAATGTGCCCTTCACGTTCGATATCCCAACGCCGGTCAAGCTAGAAATGTGCAACAGAAGTGAAATAATCAGCGTTTGGAGAACTCACAACGCATTTCCTTAGCTGCAAAAAGCGCGGGTCTGGGATCACCCGAATGTCCGTGAGCCACCTGAGTACACAGCAGAGGGACCATCAGCAAGTGGTGTTAACGGCCTCCTCCTCTCAGGGCCCTTTCTGCAAAACCCATCACACCCCACTGGGACTTCCCCTGCCTCTTTGCCCAGGTGCAGCTAACAACCCAGACACAGCTGGCAACATCTGGGAGAACACAGCCCCAGGTGGTTTTCACTCACACCGCAACCTTCCCCAGCCCTCGCCAGCGCATCCCTGCTCAGTGGGGCGGGCATGTGGACGGGAGATGCCCGTGCTCAAGAGCAGACCTGGGTCCTCGCAGCGTTCCCGAAGAGATGACCAGAGGGGAAGCATTTCCCCAGTTTAAGGCCCCTTCCTCCTTGAAATGTGCCGTAAACCTGGGGCCTGATCCAGACTGCGCCACGCGCAGCCTCCCCAGACAGCAGCAACATCTGAGATACATTCAAGTGAGACCAATTCAAGTTCTCTCTCCCCAGCTCTGCCTTGCTCTAACACGATCTCCCTCTGTTTCCACAGTCAACGCGTTGTTTTCATTTTAAGAGGGAAAATAATGAGACGGTGGGAACATTACTTCTGGCTAATGGAGACGGAGATCTGCAGACTTTCACTGCTTAGTTTTTCCAGTATATCCCAGCCCTGATCCAAATATCATCACACTTATTTCAGTCCTGGGCCCAACACACTGGCCAAATTGGGACAGAAATAACTCGTAGCCCCTTTCTATTTCACACTCCCTTTCTCAAAGATCTCTGCAGAGCTTGCTGACGTTTAACTTCTGGTCTACAGACTCCCTGCTTCCCCCAGTACTTAATCTCCAGGCTCCCTCGACACAGCCGCCCCTGAACATGCTGGCCCCGATGCTCAGCTCCTTCCACCCCTGGTCCCCTTCCAGTGCCCGGCTCTGCCAGCAGCTCTAGCCCTGCAGACTCTCTCCCCCACCACCTAAAACCCCAGCCCTCGAACCAGCACAGACTGCCGATCACCACGCCTGCTCCTCAGCCAGAGCAGCGCTTTGAGAGTGATAATTTTGTGCATGAACCCAAACACGTGGATGGGAAGGAGCAGCACCGATGGTGGCAACCAGCCTCCAGGAGCAGATGCTGCAGGAGCTACACCAGCAGCCCTGTGCGGGTGAAGGAGCAGGGTTACAACAATTTAGCTGCTCATTCTCCCTTCCTCCAGTCTAAGGAACACCTCCTGATGTATTAATTGACTCCGGCTGGCAACTGGTTGATGGGGACCATTACATTCGTCTGCCTGTGCACCACGCAGGGTTACCCAGGTTGCTGACAGCTCCTTCATCTCCCCAGTAAAATAAAAAAAGATCAGGGGTCAAACTGGGGAGGCACAAGAGAAGTGCTCAGGAGGGAAAAGCTGTCACCCTGGCTGAGGACTTTGCCGGAGGCTTACCTCCAACTGATGGCTCTGGTAATGGGAAGTGAAACTGGTTTGCAAGGAGGAGAATGGACGCAACAAGGAAACGGGTTCTGTGCACGGCACAGCAGCCTCTTGGCAGTGACGCCGCCTTTTGCCCGCATCCCGCTGACCTGTGCTACTGGCCAGTACCAAGACCATCCACGCCAACGGTGACAGGGGGGACGAGGTTCCCTCCAGCCCCTGCATGGGACAAAGGCTGGGCTGGGTGCAGGGCAGCCCTGGCAAGGTTTGGGCTCACCGGGACCACAGTGCGGCACCAGGGGGTGCTCAGCACAGCGAGCCCTCAGCCCCGCTCACAACCCACATCTCCTCCTGCACAGAGCAGGGACCGGGGTCCCGGGCAAGGGAATTCTGTGGAGCCCCCCCCCCCCCCNAGAGGAGAAGGCAGAGCTGCGATCTGGCACCAAGCCTTTTCCCATGCCAGCGCAACTGTCAAAGCAGCCTCTCTGTGATGAAGGATTGTTATCCTATGCCCCCTTATAGTGAGGGATGCTACAGGACAGACAGTTGCACATACTAAATGGCTTTGCAAGTTGGTTCCTGAAGGGAAACAACAGCAAAATCAGATGAAAAGGTTGAGACATTTTTAATTTAAAATAACTTAATTAGAAACAAAGTGATTTGTACCGAAAATCCCAATAGAAAGACACAGGCCCATTAGGGCACTCCCCTGGGTCGCACTTTTTGCTCTGTCTACAAAACCCCACTGCACTTCGGCGAGCCCGTCTCACGGAGCCTCCATCCCACAGCTCGCTGCTGGCTGCCCCCCGATGCTTTCGGGTTTGGTTCTCACACGGGAACTGCAAAGTGCTCCCAGGAACGAGACTGTGCTCAGGAGAGCAGATGTGCCAGCAGCGCAGCATCTGCAGAGGGACGCGTCCCGCTGCCCGCACCCTGCTCCACGCGGCTGCAGGGCACGTTCACAGAGCGCAGGCGGGTCTGCAGGACTGTACCAGCAAAAAGCCAATGCATAAACGCTCTTGTGTCTTTCCAAATTAAAACCTGGAGTTTGTTACTCTGTCTAGAGCTGGTTAGCAAGAATCCGTGCTACTGCAGGAAAACAAGAACACGGTTTCCAGCTCTTCCTCCTATGGGTATCCAGAGACACGCAGTGCCTTCCTTTTCCCACTGCAGAACAGCCATGTACTGGGAGCCGGTACTGATGAGAAAAAGTACAAAACACGTTCTTGCCCTGGAATGGTGATGAGAAAGCAGATCTCAGCCCCAAGTTACCAAACAAGGATGGTTTCAAAACAACACTGATTAGAGACAATGTGAGGAAAAGCACCATGGAAGTGCCCCAGACCTGAGCTCGAGGAACATTTTCACTGTCACCGGGACTCCTTCCCCACCTTATCAGCATTTAAGACAATAAATCTTTCCTTCCCCACATTTGCTTTCTCCCCTCTTCTGCTGCTCAGGGGACTGCTGTAATTCAAGATGCCAGCAAGTAGTTGAAGGAGAAAGTAACGCTGATGGCTAAGGGACGCCTGGCTTATCACAGCCACCATCAATGTTTCCAAAAGAAAAGACAAAGAACAAGATGACAGACACAGATAGCACCAAACCCCGCAGCCCGTGTTCAGTCAGAGCTCTGGGTGACTCCAGGGCTGAGTCCCAGTGAAGCTCATGTATGTAATCCAGTGCCAAACTGGTGGGACAAATTTGGCACTGGACAACATACTGTGGCTCCTGCCTCCTAGCAGATGAAGTGAGCGAGGCCACATCAGCCACTGCACACCAGGGAACACGCACCCAGTCCTGGCCAGCGTTCTGCAAGGTTTGGCAAAAAAATATCCTAACAGCAATGGGAAAACGCTTCAGCACTAGGATGGAAAAAAAAACCTGAATTCAGGGCAGTGAATTTGCCCAGAATGTCTGCAACCTGCGAGTTTGCATGCATACCGGTCGGCGCAAACACAGCAATCACGCAGGCCAGCAGAGCAAAACAGGCAAACAGAGAGGTTGCATAAAAGGGGAGAAAGACACGCACGCGGATTGGGCACGCAGGGCTACGGAAAGACGCGCCCTTCTGCAGAGGACGCTGTACAGGAATTTGATACCACGTTACGGAAGACAATTTCCCAATTAGAAATTCATTATTCCCAAAGAATTCCAATCGCTTTCCCTAGCCAAAAATGTCCTCAGAAGTCCCCAAACCTGCTATTGTCTCCTGAAGAAGAGGGATGAAAAATTTGTAGGCTATCAAGCAAACCGACATGATCAAGGACCACCACTGACACGAACTGTCGGATAGAAACTGTCACAATTCACTTGCAGTGGCTGCTTTTCTTGGAATACAGCATTAGCAGAAAACAACTTTGCCCCCGCTATGAATTTGCATTAGAAATCCATAATAAAAATAAAGCCTAATATTATACAAATGGGTACAGTTCTCTATAGTGCTCCTGATGCAGATTAAGGTTAGACAGATTTTAGATGACAGTTATTTACCTCAGTCTAAACACCACGTATGCACAAATGGAATTTATTTTATAGCTGCAGATATTAAGCAGGAGACGAGATGAGAGGAAATCTTAGAGTCTCACGTAAAATATAATTACGTCTGTTTTCTGCTCCTTGGAAGGCAAACAAAGACGGGAAAATGAATCTGCTGCTAGCATTTAATGGGACTTGTCTAAACGATATCAAACAAATAACAACCACCAACAATTCAGGAACACCTTCACGTTTGTTTTTTTTCCAGGGGGGAATTCTGGAAACTCTAAGACCACGTTGGCTTGAGCTGTTCCAGCCCCGTGGAGCAGGACAGGGCCCATGGCACCTGCACGCCTGGGCACGTCTCTTTCCTTCGAGACCTTCAGATTGTCAAAGAAAGAGAAAAGAAATCACTAAGGCACCGGTGCTTGTTCTCTCCCTCCTTCCTGCAATGCACGCCCACTCCTCCACACTTCTCCCGATTCCTCGCGCAGTCATCGCAGATCAACCAGGAAACTGTCGCTAACTCTCGAATTTTGCAAGTTAGCAAGTGAAATAATAAAACAGTGTTTTAACTGTCGGAGATCTTGGCTCACAAAGTGCACTTTGGTCATTTCCTTTAATAACTGTAGCTTAGTGGTAATGATTTATAATAGTTCATAATATTCTACTAACTGTACTATATTAATAATACTAATACTTTGCCCTTGCGCAGCGCCTGCTGTCAAAAGCTATGGGGCAGCTCGCGCCGCCCCGCGCTGCAGAGGGGCAGCCGCGACCCACAGCCTGCCCAGGCCAGGATCTCGGGCCCCCAGCCCGCCCTCCTCCACCGGGATGTCGTGGCAGCAGCCGAGCCTGATCCCTGGGGCTGGAGGGTTGGCGGGATGAAATCCTTCTCGACAAGCAGGATTGGTTCTGGGGCTGTGTTTCTGATGGGATATACAGGTGACCGAGTTAACCGAGTGAGACACAGGGTTTGTCCTGCGCTTGTACAACTGCGCTCCTGTGAGCGGTCAGACGCACGGAGCAGAGCAGGGACGACACATATTTCCCGCGCGTGTGCCCGCCTCTGCAGGAGGAGATGGATAAATAGGACGTCCACGTTTTGCTCGGAGCTTTTGCTCCGGAGGTGCAGGTGCCAACCATGGGGAAGGGCCCCCGGCATCGCTGGCATTGCCAAGCTTGCAGGAAAGCCATCCGGGTGGCGGTGGCTGCGTGGGGACACATTTTGGAGGAGAAAACAGGCCGAGCGTGTCCCCCCGCTCGCCGCGGTCATTAGGTATGCCGAGCGCGCCGGAGAGCCCCAAATAGCAGAGGGAGAAATATAAACTGGAGACTGGCGGAAGCGAGCCGTGCCAGATGGCGCCGCAGCCGGCAGGGGCTGCTCCCATCCAGCCCGTCCCCACTTTAACTGTTCAAACATTTCTTTATCCCAATAAGACAATTAAGGCGAGCAGCATGGAAAGGAGTCTCGGCAACAGTTTGCAGAGGGAGCGGGAAAGCTGTTGCCAGAGAAGCAGAAAAAGGAGGGGATGGCCAGGCTCTGAGCTCCATCCAGGAGCGTGCCCGGCTCCATGAGGACAGCGTGCCAGCCGTGCGGTGGGGACCACACGGGGCCCTCATCCCGTCCCCCCGCCTGCCCACCCCTCCCGAGCATCCCCTGCTGCTCTTCCACTCCTCCTGCATCACCCAGCGCGCCGCAAGGCAGAAAGCAAACGTTCCACTTGATTTATTTCATTATTTCATAAGCAATTTTAAGCTCGCAATTTCCCGCGGTCACGGCTGATTATTATTAGCAACAAAGCGTCACTCCGCGTCAGACCCCAAATTTTACCTGCCTCGGACGTGGTGAATCGCAGCAGGAAAGGTGGCAAGTGATCAGCGGGGTGTGCGTGCGTACACACGCGCGTGTGTGTGCATCCCGTTGTTCCCCCACGGAACAGCCGAGGAGAACCCTTCTCCCCCCAGCACACACATCTATGTACGCACGCAGCTTCTGCACCGGTCCCCGCATGTAACCCCACGCACACGTCTGCCCGGGCAGGCGGCTGTGCCGAGGCAGCCCCCGGTCTGATTCCCGCAGTGCCACGTAATTCAGGAATTCAAGCTGTGGTTATCACAGCCCGGGTGTCCATCACCTGAAGCACGATTTACATTTTTGCAGTGCTTGATCAATAACAAAACTGTTGTTTCCAAAGCTGAACTACCTCCGTGCTAGAGATGGGCTTTAAAACCCTAAGTGGGAACAAAGAGCTCACTAATAAGGTGCACAACTTCACTTGCAGGGGAGAAACTGGTTACGGGACAAGGTGACTGTGTGCAAAGAACCAAGGAAAATATTATTACTGAAATGAAATAATAAAAACAATGCACTTCACACAGCAGTCCCAAGAGGTGAGCGAGGACCGCAGGGTGCTCACCAGCAGACCAGGAGCTGGGTGACAGCCACCAGCACCAGCAGGGAAACTGAGGCTGAAGGAGCGGGGCTCTGGCAAGAGGATGGAAGCTGAACCAGTGGAAAGAGGTGGCAGGTCCTTGACACATGAGGCCGTGCTCCACAGCAAGGCACAGACAGCACATGGTGAAGACCAAGCAGAAGACAGCAGTTGGAAGCCATCTGCAATGGAACCACAAGGGCTGGAGCAAGGAAGCCTCACAGAGGTGGCTGAGACATCCGCCGGGACAAGGTCCTGCTCTCTGCCAAGAGGTCCTGGTTCTGGCACGAACTTCTGCCTGTCACGTTGTGGGAAAGTGACGCCGTGGTGACTGGATACAGGAGGCCACTGGGACAGATTTTATTAGAAGCAAAGAATAAAACCAGGGGTCTTTTTTTTTTTTTTTCAGATTTTAAAATGGGTCTATAGATCTCTTTTGCAGAAAGGAACACGCCATTTATTTCCACTCCTTCTAGGAATCTCAACTATTGTATGCTTATTAAAAGAAACCCATAAAACACGTCGCCCAGTGTCTTTAACACACGCTTTACAAGAAGCCCCCAAACTCTAACAAACGGCATTATGTTTCCCAGCAAGCACCCAGCAGAAGGGCCCCATCCAGCACACGTTACGTCTGCTGCTCCCTGCAAGGGCTCCGCTTTGGTAAATGCTCCCTGCCCACAACATCGCCCCGGACGTCCTCAGCGCCTGACTTCACAGCAGGAGACACCCTGCCCAAGCACACCAATCCCCGCGGAACAAGGAGGAACCCCGTCCCGCCCCAACGCACCCCCAGCCCTCCCTTCGCGGGTGATGGCACGGACCCGAGCACTGGTCCAGAACCGCTGGAGAGCCACCCCCTGCCTCCAATTTACATTCACCCGGAGACTGAGCAGTCACTTCTGTACAAACATCTTACGGGGCCGGGTGCTAATCGCGGTTACACCTGCAAAAATCCCAAATAATTTTACTGAATTCAGTGAATTTTCTACATTGGTGAAAACAGGATGAGACTGCACTCCCTTGATGCACGGGGCTAAATAGCACAACTTCCAACTACTGCCCAAGATGAAAATGCCTGACTGGATTCTCACTGTGTTGCAAAGTATCTCAAGTGTGAAGTTATTTTTCAGGAATATTAAAACAGTGCAATAAATTCCTTGGGAAAAAAAAAAAAAGTTTCACAGAAAATCACCCTTTAAGCTACGGGGTAAAACAAACATTTTAATGAGCTATTCAAAAAAGGTTCTTGTGCAGTGGTACAGAAGACTCCGCAGTGCAATTACAGTAATTCACCTTCCACATAACACAAACCCTTTCAGGAATCTGAAAAATACAACTGAACGGTTGGGCTCTGCAAATCTGGAAAGCACCCATTAGATGCATGAATGTGCTGCTGATCTAAAAAATTTTATAATTTTTGCCAGCTCTTGTAGAAGCCTTATTGCATTTTGCCCAGAAGCTACAGTCACCTACCTGCAACAGCTTCTCCATCAGGAGCAAAAGCACGCAGCCTTGACACAGGGTCACACCAAACAGGCACACCCGGAATACTCAAAACTTCTCAGGAGCCAATAACCAGAGACAACAACCCCCCCCCTGCAGTATGCTTTTATACAGAAACTCCAGAAATATGTATGTAAGTGTCAACACAATACAGGATCACAATTAGATCTGCAAACTGTGGTCTCTCGAATTCCTCCTTGCGGAAGTTTTTCTTTTCTAATGGTGAACATAAAAGATCATTAGGATCCACTAAAAAGCCCAGCTGCTCGCTCGCTCAGCCTCCAGCAAACACTCCCATCCGCGCGTATGCACACACCAGATAAACCCACGGTGTTAATGGAGCTAAGTTTCCATGGTGCAGCATCTATATATGATGGGAATATGATACAGAGCCAATAGACATGTTTAGTGCAAACTGTCCCGGTAGTTACGCAAGAATTTTAATGTCAGTGAAACATCAGGGATGTTGCCTCTGCTCGGTTCCGCCGTGCAGCCGAGCGTCTTAAAGAAACGCAGAGATACAGGGAAGGAAAAGCACCGGACCAAAACACCTTCCACTTCTGCACGAGTCGCCGAAGCTGCCTGCAAAGTTCTCGCTCTGCCTCCCCTCCCGGCAAGCCCTTGCAGCGGGGCCGCGGGCAGCACGGTGCCGGGTGCCTGCGCCCGGCAAGGACACGGCACCTTGGCGTGTCCGTCTGTCCGCAGCTGCGCGCCGTGCCGACTGATTCATTTAGCAGATTTACTTCTTTAAATGGGGCATCTGACAGGGTTTTGCCAGCAAGACACACAGCAGCTGACGCACTCGAAATTCATTTAGCGAGCGGACCCGCTCCTCCGTCGCTATCTCCCAGAGTATTTTCTGAGCGAGCTTCGTTCCCACAGCCGGGTTATATTGATAAGGGAAAGAGCATGGACGCAAAATGTCCCCACGCCTTGAGATGTCACCCGCCTCCCCCCAGCAAAATAACTACATTAATGGTTACGCACACGCACCCGTGCACACGCGCTCCCACCTACACCCCACAACCCCACAGGAACGGCTGGGAGGTGCCGAACAATGCGAGGAGCTTACGGCACAAAAAGTGCCACGGTCGGGGCTGGGTCGGGAGCAGGGGGAGACAGAAGAGCTCACGGCTGCAGTGCAAGGAACACACGGCTTCTGCCTGAAGGGGGAATCGCCCTACCCTCGCAAACGCTGACATAAAAGACACACTTGCAGCATATTTCAAAACCAAAGAGCGATGGATTTACAAGGCAGGTTGATTTTATGATGACTTTTATTGAAAAGGTACGCTGGGTTTAGGCAGATGCCTTTTAGCGCCGGTAAGTTAGCACAGTGCCTAATTCAAGGAGACAGCCTGAGGAAGCAGCGCCGACAGGGGAGAGAGAGCCACAATGTCTCTATTACTCTCCTCGGCATCATAAACGGGAGAGGAAAAATCACGTCTGAAAGGGAGATGAAGAAGCGGTGCAGAAGATTTTCGCCGCAAAAAAATATAGTAATAATCATAACAACAGCAGTAACAAAATTGTTTTCTAGGAAGAAAATTCAACAGAACAAAGGAGCCCACGTTAAAAGCACACCCCTGGCTCCTTGGTCTACGCGCTTGGGTTTAGAGGCAAACTGACCGTAACTCAGCGCTCCTCCTTGGGGTACCACGCTCTGCTGCCCTCAGAGCAGCCCCCGGGGGGGTCAGCACACCTGGAAGCGGGTCCGTCGGGGAGGACGCTGCCCCTCTGTGCCGGCAACGCCAGCCGGGAAAGGCGACGGGGCAGCGGGGAGCAACAGCCGCGGGCGTGCGGACCGCTTTGCTGCGAAAGGACGCGTCACCTTTCGGCGGCCACCCGCGGGGGGGAACGCCCAGGGAAAGCACACGGCGGATTTTGGGAAACAGCTTGTTGGACTGTAGGAACAGGTTCGGGTTTGTGTCTTGAAGAGGGTGCTTGGTGGCCAGAAATATTCTCAAGTTAACCAGTGTCCGAACCTGAGGCACAAATCCCGAAGGTGATGCCTTTGCTACAGGAATGGTGTGCGTGAAGAAAAGGTCAGCACAAACCACCTGAAGAAGCAGGGTGTACACGTTTGCTACAAGCTCTGGGAAAGTCTCCAGCTGGACCCCTGTTCACACACACGTATGTACAGCATCTGCACCCCTGCACTGGGGCGTGGACATCTTTCTGCACGTAAAGGCAGGTCAACATTGTCCCCAGCTGCGTGCTGGAAGACAAGTTTCCTTCCCGAGCACCTCCCCTTAGAACCTGTCATTGCCCATTTATAAGACACAAGGCGATGCTGCGGGGTTTAGCCCGGCAGGGAGGAAGGGCTGTTTGTCCTCTGCTTTCTGCAAGAGCCACAGCGCTGCGGGACAGCCACCTGTTGAGTATCTCAACGAGGCACAACTAGAGAAAAATCAACAAGTCAACGGAGGTACTTACATCTGTCACTTCGCTCTTCGGGGCTGGACGAGGTCTCCCGGTCGGAAATGAGACCAGAAACCGCAAAGATCTTCTTCCCCGTATCATCGACTTTGAGAGAGCCGGGGGAGCTGGAGGGGAGCTGGGTGCCAAACTCGTACTCCTTCCCGTCAGCGTCCGAGAAGCGCAGGTGGGGCGAGTCGGTGTCGTGGCAGTTCTTCAGGCGCTTGGCCGGCGTAAAGGCCGACTGGTAGCTCTCCCGGTCTTCGGTAGACGCGAAGGGGCGGAAGGCCCCGACCCCGCTGTGGTTCAGCATGCTGATCGGGGTGCAGTCCAGGTTGGGGGGCGCAAACTGGGGGTGGAGGTGAAGCAAGGAGGGAGGAAAGTCACGGTTTGCGAACGCTCCCGGCACCCCGCCTTGCCGGTGGTACATGGAGGCAAAAGTATACGAGCCGTTGGTAAAGGGAATATGCACGTCCTTGTCTGCTGACACGGGGACCCCAAAAGGCCTCGGCTGCTGGCACGGAATGGAAGCATCACGGCTGGCTTCGGCGGTGGAGGCGAGAACCATCAGTGCTGGGGAGGCCAGCGGGTTGGGGAGATAGGGTGAGTTCTCCATCTTGAACGCTGCCCGGTGTAAGTCCATCGGAGTCTCTTTCCTCAGCAGGATCACACGCGGAACGATCTTCCCTGGAAGGAAAGCAAAGAGAGGCCTGGCGATGGAGCAGGGAAACCTACTGGAGCATCATCACCCTCCGAACGCTGCAAGGAAACAGAAAAGAAAAGAAAAAAATGACTGGTTAGGTTTCTGTACTCATCTCCCTGGGGCGCTCCAGCAGCAGGGTGGCCACTTGCGTTACGACCAAGCGGCCAGAGACGCGCTGCTCTTCTCATTCAAGAAAATCAATAGACAGCTTCACATGCTGGTGGGGTCGGCTCTGGCCCCCCAGGTTAAAGGCTGTCATCCGATGCAGATGAATGAAAGGCAAACCCAAGATAGTAGCACACAGATTTAACAACCCGCTAATAAACGAGGTTCGGTCTAAAATTAGGATAGTAACTCTAAATTATAATTGGAATTTGATATGGCAAAAGAGGCGTGTACATATAATTGCAGTCAACTTAGGAATGCCCACTCATACACACAACGCTAATTTGCTTGTGTGTGTGTGTAACCAACATAAAAATATCTATTGTACACAGTTACCCAAATGAGCCACCAGACAGCTTTGTACTGTACACGATGCCTAGGACATACGTAACAGCCATATATTTTCTCTCACTCTCACAGTATGTATGTGCAGATAATACTTGCACCCACAGCACTTGACACAAGCCCTTACACTGCGGGGATGCACGAGCGTGACTGTGCGGACGCATGTGTGCAACACATCATCACAAACACACACGCACGCGCTCTCCCTTTTAGCAAAAGGAGAAGAGACTTCACCAATAAAATGCCTGGCGTCTCTGACAATATTTAAAATCATAATGGGTGCTTCTGCCATCTGATCTCTGCAAACGTCTGCCTTTCGGGTCGGGGACAAGAGAGAATGGATCAGTAATTTTAGTTCCTAATGCACTCACTCTTAAGTAGATTTGTAAACTGCCCTGGATGTGCCATTAACATTTAGAGGAAAATGTTAACAAAATTTCTGACTTGCATCTTGCTGAGCCTCCTAGGCTGGCTGCAGCCCACCAGCCAGCCACAACCCCCTCCCAGAGTAAAAGGAGGAAAAAAACGCTCCTTTCTGCATCTCTCTGAGTTCGCTTGGGCTTTCTGCTTTGTTATTTTCTCCCCCAATCAATCTAGTGTCTTTTCTTTCAAGTTTCCGCTGCCTGCCATTCAGGCCCCACAACCCAGCTTAAAATACAAGGACTATAACTTTGAAACAATATACTAGCCGCTGGAGCTCAAAGGGCCAGAAAAATCATATAATAATAAAAAGCTGTTACAAATTGTGCCTCTTAAATCCAGAGGGTCAAACATCTCAAATAAAACTTACTGAAAGAGTGTCTCCCTAATGGAGTGCCTTTTGTACTCCATGAATGAGGGAGCCTAGGTTAACAAAGTGTATGAAATCCAGCCGGTGGCTTTAATGCAGTTCAGTGATAACATTTCCTCTCCCCCATCCTGTACCCAGACGCTCCAGCGACTGTTATTAATTGCGAAGATGAGTGGGCATCATCTCTCTGCTTCCTCATTTGGCACCCCTCCTTACAGACATCGGTGCTAAATTACCAGATTATGTATCTCACATTAACGGATCTGCTCTCTTCCAAATTTTAAATAACTTTCCTGTCCAGTTCTTGCCACGGCAAGCGCGGGGGAGAGGGAGAGCGGCCGATGCCAAGGGCATCCTGCTCAGCGCTGCAGTCCTGGTACGCCGGCTCTGCTGCTTTACGCAAGGCTGCTCAGAAACTGGTGGCCAGGAAACTGCATCCACTGGCAAATTTGGCATTGCTGGGGGCTTACGCAACCATGTAAATATATATGTACGTGTACACATAATCCTATGTTTAAAGGCATGCTTGCAAACAAACCACCACTCTCAGAAATAAACAACCGTTAACATGGAAGTGAAACCGAGCAATCATGGAAAATATGGATTTCCAGGAAAAAAAAAAAAAAGCAGCCACCTCTGCCTCCTTTTCTATTTTTACTTGTGCTACCACCCCATTACGCTAAATGTATTTCAGAAATTAGTAATCTGGCCGCAACACTTGACACTCCTGTAGGATACTGTGAATCACTACGGCCGTTTATTCGTTTGCAAACTTCATTACGCTGGGAATAAATCAACACATTATAATATCTCACCCAGCCAAATTTCATTTTTTTTTCAACTCCCACTTCCTTTTTCGTTCTCTCTTGCTCTCCTTCCCTCTCAGCGCCTCCCCCCCAACAGCAACATGTACAGATTAGACTGCGGCGGACCAGTCATTATGAAAATCTGTCGTTAATACACTCCCAATGTCAAAATGTCATAGGTTTAAATACAGAACCCCAAATAAGAAAACTAACTGACCTTCTTAATTAAAAAAATATGGATTGCAGGATAATCAGCTGGATGGAACATTTGGGTGACTGGAAGGCAGTGGGCACAGGCGAAGTAAGTAACTGCTACTTTTCTGCCTCTATGCTGATTTTTTTTAATTTAGCACCTTGCGCAAATCCAGATTAAAATAACTCCAGCTATTGATCCGAGCAGTGGAATTGACATTAATTTTAGTTCACTTCTCACTTTGCAAAGGGATCAATAGGAAGTAATAACAGCTGACATCCCCGCTGAAAGGAGGAGAAAAGACGGGCTAGAGACAGAAATCGAAAAGCAACCAAATAAATCAGCAGCTACTTTTCCACGGCATCAGACAAACTCCAAACAGATTGCAAAAAGTCTTTGTTGAATTAACTAAACAAGGAGCAGAGGGAGGGGGGGTGGAGATCAATCTATGAAGCTACATAAACTGTCCACCAAGTATCAAGGTTAGACGCACAGACTGAAAACATACTTTTTTTTTTTTTTAATTTTTAATGGCTACCTATCTGCGTAGTTATTGGTTTCTAAAGCTACCCTGTTTAAGGTGTATACAAATTGCCTACGTAATCGTGTATGTTACTAATAACAAGGCTAAACATACCACAACCAAGACGAATTGAATCAACAGCCTTAGCTCTGAACCAGAAAAAAAAAAAATCTCTCACCAAGGAACAAGTTGTAATCAGTTATATCTGGCTCAGTTTTGGTTCCTCTGCGCATGGAGGTTGTAACGCTGCTCTGAATTAGTTAAGAGGAAAGTCTGATAAAAGTGGGAGAAACCATGACAGAGCTGGATTTAGCAGGCATCACAAACACCCAGCAAGTGAGGAAAACAGGAGTGAGCCCTGGCTGTAAGCACAAAACCCACTTGCTAATCAGCCTGCAGAGAAACACACACATATGCAAGCACATGCACGCCGCATACAGAGCCACCGGATCTGCAAATCTTTTACTAAAATGTTACTCGGAGTTCCTATTACTAAATCACTTCTCTGCTATCGATTAAAATAAATAAAACACACCACTCTGGTTTCTACAACAGGTTGCATTTTTGTGGTCTCTCAACCATTTCCAAATGCCAGAGATTAAAATAATGGGGCAAATTAACATTTTTCTACCTCCAGAAACAAAGTTTTCTTAGGAAAAAAAAATTAATTAACAACCTATAGGAAAAAAAAGGTTAAAACAAAAGGAAACCCAGGAAAATTGATGATGCATGTAAATTAGGAAAGACCCAGAAAAAAATCACAATATCCATTTACATTAAAAACTTTTTTCCCCATAAATGTCAAGTAGGAATTTAGAAATATGCTCTGTGTAGAAAAGCCAAAGATTATAAAACAAAATAATGCCAGCTGTTTGGGGATTTAAGTGCTCAAATGGATTATATATTTGAACCAAACTGGATTTCCTTATAATAAATAAAACAAATGCAAGCTCGAAAGCCAACAAAGGAGAGCTCTCATCACTGGATTAAGATACAAAGGAAAAACAGTTAATTTTTTCCAACGCGTGAAATATGCCAACTGCAGCCGCGCACACGGGCAGCTGCGGTGAAAACTGGTTTAAGAGGGAAAAGAGGAAAAAAAAAAGAAAGAAAGAGAACGGGGAGCGGAGGCGCCGGCGGCGGGGCCGGCCGGAGCGGGCAGCCCAGGTCCCGGCCCCGGCCGCGGCCGGCTCCGGCG
>VXAA01004878.1:244071-262963 GCA_013399115.1 Anseranas semipalmata
CTCCCGGGCTGCCGCGGCCCCCCCCGGCCCCTCCGCGCTGCCCTTGCCCACCCGCCGCCAGGTCCTGGCACCCGTCGTATTTTTCCCTCCCAAACTGCAGCGTCCCCCCCGCGGGGCAACCCGGACCCCCCAGCCTCGTCCCCCTCGCGGCCCCCCCCGGGGTGCTGGCAGGCACACGGCATGTCCCCGCGCACGCCGCTGCGTGTCCTGGCACCCAGGGGTGCCCAGGGACGGGCAGATGCAATGGCACCCCCAAATTCACCTTGGACATTCCTAGCAGAGCCAGACAGCGAATTAGGGACTGACGCTCGCAATGTTTCCCCCATTGCAGCCCGCGTGCACGGCACGCACGTCGCTGTTTTAGTGTTCCCTGGATGCACGTCGCAGCTCTCCACGAACCCACGCGCTCCACCTCGGCCGCAGGCAGCTCCCGGGCCAGCCCTGGTGTTGTCCTGAGTGAAAGCTGTCCGCCGTGTGGGATGGAGGAGCGAGTTTTAGATGGGGGTCAGATGAAAGACCTGTCTTATTGTTTCTTGTGAAGTACACCGGGGAAATGGTCCGAGAGACCCTTTTATCCCACCCAGGAGGGAAGTGGTTTGGTTTTTTCTTCAGCTGCTAAATAATTTCGGGTTGTTCTTAAAATCAGAATATGGCTAGTGCTTTTTGGCTCTTCCCTAACTCTGCACCAGCACTTTCAAAATATGACACAACACGCGCTGAAAAAAGAAGTCCTCTCCATCAACATCATCAGCCACGTGGGCTGTCCTGTGTGTGTGTGTGTGCAAGAGAAAGGGATCGTGTGCTTATGCCACCCAACAGCTTTGGTGTGAGCAGAGAGCCATCACTGGACTATATAGGTTGGTTTTGCCCGGTACTCTGCTGGGGTGTGAATGCTCCACCCGTTTAAAGGTGTCCACAGGCACAGTCAGAACCGTGGCCCCAGGCCTTAGCTCGGGGCATTGTGCAGCCCATAGGGGTCTGCTTCTCCGGTGGGCTGAAGCTGAGCCATCCTTTCTGTAGCACTTCAGAGACAGGTCAGAGGCAGTCAGGCTGCTTGCATGCCTCGTGAATGATAAAATCTTTGGAAATGGCAGTAAATATAGCCAAAAAAAAAAAAAGGTTTTCTTCTTCTCACACTTAAATTTCAAAATAAAATGACACGGCATTTCCAGCTCCTCAACTCAGGAAAGCACCTGGGTGAAGGAGTTCCACATCTTTCTTTATGTGCCCATCGTAACTCTGTTCCCTGCTCTAACTATAGCCGAATTGCGAGTAAACTTCTCTATGCATCCATTCCACTCATTGCTAACATCTTCCAGTTGCCCCTGCTTACAGCCCGGTTGCTCAAACCAAAGCTACCTTGTGTACAAAAGTTGTGACTTGTTGGTTTGGTCACTTCTGACATGGCTTTGGAGACACAGCTGCCAGCTGGGCTGCGTTGCCACCATGCCCAGCCATGAGAGTTGTGCTGATTTGTGCGGAGATGCTGAATTAACAGGCACCACACATTTCTAAGGCACTCATCCTGCAATGTGCTCCCCACCGACAGGACCAAACAGTTGAGGACCTAGGTAAATATTCCACAGGTTAGTGTGGATTAACCACATGTTAAATAACATCAGTGTTTTGACACACGTCAGGAAAACACATCAAAAGCAGCCCCTGTCTCTCAGGGATCTTGGGGAAACGTTCAGTTTGTGAACATTCGTAGCCCAACTTGGGCCACAGCTTCACAGTAGCAATTACAGCATACTGGGTAAGAAAGTGCTTCTATTATAAGGCCATATTTTCAATACTTACAACGCTGTGAAAAATGATCCCTCAGATTTAAACTTCTTACTTTTGTTCTTAGCCAAAAAGCAATTTTATTTTATTTTGCACTTTTTCAGTTCCTTAGTATGGAAAAAAGGATTTGAATCCAGAGCTGGTGTCCAATTTATGCTAGCTGAGAATCAAGCTGCATGTTGTGAGGCCTGAAAAAAAATAATGCAGCTTTATTTAACTTTATGGTACTGCACCGTTACACAAGAACTTAATACACTTTGGATTTAAGGAATAAGTCTGGCATTTAGCTAGCTTCTGTGAGAAATGTCTTCAGAGAAAAATGAGAAGATACACTCAAGTTATTTATATTTGTAATTACCATTAATCTGTATTACTAATGAGGGTTTGATCCTGAAAATGGATCCGTAAACATGGACTCATGCACCACTATGGAGCTGTGATATGCACAGAGGCCCATAGGAAAAAATTTCCACTGAAATATATTCTATGCTGACAGTTTGGACCCTAAAATAACTTTGAACATCTGATTTAACTTTGTGTGTATTGTTCACCTCTAAGAGTAATAGGGACACCTCGATTTCATGTTTGTCTGCACTTAATATTAAAATAAAATTTGAGATTGTTACGGACCATCGCAGTGCTGTGACTGTTCATTACAAATGCTGTTCTAAATGCTGAAGTCGAAATGAAATTAATATATACAAACCTGAACCTACAGAGTTGATTAGATGCACTTAACTTTATGCATGCAGATTTCAATAGGATTACCAATAATACATAAAGTCAAGTGTATGTGCAAATTACACCAAGAACAGTGCTTCTGACTGTAAGCCTGGTGGATTCTTACAACCTCAGCGTACGAATTGTAAAGCGAGATTCCTCATTTGTCATTATGTTCTCCAGCTGATATTTTATAAAATAAAATTGATAAACATGATAAATTCTAGCAGCAACTATGGAAAACATGGGGTCCCCGTGTCTCACCCGCGTACTCGCAGCGCACTGGCATCCCACGTTGATGCGCTGTGTCTGTTGGTGACTGCCCTGCTGTAAAGCTGTGGGTCCTACGGAACATGACATGGGGAGAAAGTGCTGAAATTCTGCAGCTTTGTGACCATGTCCTGAAGTCCCTGGCACCGCCACCAAGCCAGACCCGGGCTCTCCCTTGCATCCTTTCATCTGCAGTATGGGCGAAGGAAGGAAAAGGGGTAAATTAATTAATTAATCAAAATAAACCGTTTCATCACAGTCGTGCTTCAACGCACCCATGGCTTGCAGTGACGCCCGGCTGCCTGTGTAATCTCCATGCCCTCTGCTGGCTACAGCCAGCCTGTCTCAGCAGCGTGCCACCGGCCCTGCCCTCACAGCTGGGACCAGGCCACTTGTCCCCTCCTGGGAGGAGATGGTGGCAAGGGATGCCAGCGGCAGCAGCCGCTGCTGTCCAGGTGGTTTTGCCCTCTTGTTTCATCAGAGCCATGGGCTGAGCGTCGATAAGCTTGTGGCTACACCCTGGTGGGACAGGAGCTTGAAGGCTCTGCAGCAGGGCATGGCTCGCTCTGGTCCTCTTAGCAAGGATGCTGAGGTGAGGGTGGACCTCTGGGTTTGGGAGCGTTGTTCCGATCCCAGCAGCTGATCGCGGCTCTGCTCCAGTGACTGGCGTAAGGATCGCCCCGAGGCTTGGCAGAGCTGGTGTGGGACCTCCTCATTCCCCGAGCGCTCTGCAGCTGCCCTCCTCCATCCCCCTCTCTCTCGCAGAGCAAGAACCTGGGCTGAAATCACGCGATGTGCCAGAAATTTGAAATTTAGAGCTGGCATGCTCTCCATGACTCTTCCTCCCAGTATGAGCAAACAGCCGTTTGAGTGACGTGTTGACCCATAGACTAGTAGTGAGAAAATCTCTTTCAGTCTAGGAAAATTTTCTGTGGCTGACAGAGAAGCATGTCCCTGTCTCATCATCATCATCACCACCTAGACCTCTTCCAAAGTCTGCTGGGTAACACGGGTGAGAAAGGAGACCCTCCTGGCTGCGAGATGTCACTTCACTTTTAGGTCCTGCTCATCTACAGCAAGAGTGGAGTCCCTGACCAGGATTTTGTGAATGAGTACTGCGTGTCCATTATAAACCCTTGCCCTGCGGTGCTATCTGCTGTATGAGCTTCCCCTTGGAAAACTCCTTGTCCGAGGAAGAGGTTGCAGACTGGATGGCAGACGTCTGACCACTAACTACATCAACTGCTTCAGAATCACTGTTCACAAGTGACCACCAAACTTGTTGTAATTTCCAAAGCTGAGGTCAGCCCCAGATGCTTAGGATGAGATGTAGCGTGCAACATCTTTTTCTACCGATTGTTCCTACTGTTTGCTGTTACAGCACTGGACACTTGTTTTCTGTACACTCCTTTTTCAAGGCTTTTCTGAATCCCTATCTGAGCAATATCCTGTTGCTATGAGTTCCACAGGCTAATGGTGTGGAAAAATATTTTCCTGTGGCAGGAGCTACACCTGTCCAAGCCCCCTTCTGTGCACCATCCATCACTCTGACAGCATAGGTAAGTTGCCTGGGATCATGTCAAAGCGTGAAATAGCTATAAAGGCAAAGCATATGTGTTTGTCATCTTTGTCATTAATGGGATCAAGTAAAACTAAGCCAAAGCCATTGAACTGTGCTTCAGGAGCCGCAGGAAGCTGGAGCCATGTCCAGAGCAGCTCAGAGCGTGGCTCCTGCTTTGGCCCTTGGAAAGTGTGCAGGCAGAGCAATGCTTTGCTCCCATGTATTTGTTTGTGCTTGCTGCCAGTGCACATCAAGGACTGAGGCTTGCCTTCGGGACCCAAACAGGCAGCGCAGCGTGGGGCAGGGGGGGAACATGGGGCTGGACCTTCCTGAGATGTGGGGCTCCTCCATTCAGCGGGGAGCTGGAAGTGACCCCCACCTTTCCTGCTAGCCTGGCGACCAAACCAGAGCAGGACAGATCTAGGGAGCTTTTAAGGCAGCTCTCTCATGTGATTAGTTAGAGCCTAACATGAGATAAAATCAATTGGAAACTTGTGTGAGTTAGGGCTGCTCTCATCAGTCAGAGTTTGCAGCAGCCAAGTGCAGCATGATTGTTATTAATATCTGCTACAGATACATAAGCTGAAACGGCGCTTTACAGCAAAAAGAAAGACAAGTTGCTCTTGCCCAAGAACATACTGCCTGCAAAGCTGATCCAGAGCTGCTCTGAGTGCCCTGCACATGTGTTGTAATAGAAACTGGCTGTTCTTAGAAGAAAATATGCCTTATATGCATTTTCTCATGATGCTATGTAACAGAGGGATGCTGTGTCGGAGTTCAGAGCACTGAGTGTTATGGTGTTTACAGTCCTGCCCAAGAACTGCATTAGGTATCAGCCACATGCCCTAGGTGACTTAAGACGTGCCTATGCTTTGTGCCTGCCTTCTTTCGAAGGAAAATGCTTCATCCTGGTGCAGTTGCGGCCCTGCGGAAGGCCGGACCTCGGTGCCAGCTGTAGCGCTCGCTGCCGCGACTGCTGGGTAATTCCCAGGCTGTGACACGAATGGGCTTGCACATAAACCCACACACCTTAGCCGCACTGATGGCCAGCCCCACGTAACAGCCCGGCGCGTTGGTGCTAATGAGCCAGTGTTTATGGCGGCCTACCGCGCTGTTGTCATGCCAACCAGATGGCATTCCTCCCGAGAAAAAAAAATAATAATAACCAAATAAATAAATACTTTCTTTCCCTAGACTGGTCTGTCTGTTTAACAGGAGCTGGAGGTTGAATCGGAAGGGGGAGAAGTCGAGGCTGCAGTAACAAACCAAGCTCTGTCCCGAGGGCAGCAGAATGAAACGTGTGTTTCGCCCTCTCAGCCTGCCCCGGCCTTTGCAGCGGGCTCTGCACGCCTCCCCTCCAGCAGAGCAAACCCCTCCAACATCCACGTCCCTCCCCGGGGACCTGTGCGAGGCCGGGGGCTGCCGTGCAGGAAGCCCCTGTCCCGGATTTCGGGCTCTGAAGTACCCGCTACCGACCCTGCTGAGCCCCTCTCCTCCTTCGGACCCTCCTTCCCTCTGAGCGGTGACGTGCTCCAGAGCTCCAGCTCTGCCTCACTCACCAGACCTGGCTGCAGAGGCCATTGCCGCAATCTCTTCCTACAAATTTAGGCGTTTTTGGGTTTCCTACAGAGGTAGACTTCTGCTGCTGATTCCCAAGTGCCTGGTTCTCACTGTTTCCCTCCTGGGAAATTATCCGTCTTCCTCCAAGAAACGCATGTCTTCTTTCTGCCAGTCTTTTTCACGAGTCACTTCTCACCTGCGTTTCCAATCCCTTTTCTTGCCCCTCTCTTGTCCTTTAATCCAGCTCACATTACTCTAGCAGTAAATTATTTAAAGCAGGCAAATACATGCAACAAGCTAGCTTTCTGTCAGACACAAGCCTGTTCAGGAACCGATACACTCAATATTTCTTTATCTTGGCCCAGCTGTATCTTTAGCTAGCTTTTTCTGTCATCCAGTCCCAATGCCCCACGTCCCATCATCCCGTCCCAGTGACCCCCACCTCACAACCCTTGTTGGAGGAACACCTCACCACACCTGCAGTGTCTCTGTGGAACCCAAACCCCCAAGGGGTCAGGAAGGCACAGAGTTTACTGGAATTCACGGAATGATTCGGCGCTTCTGCAGATAACAAGAGTAGCTTGAATTTTAATAAAAACGTAAACCTTGGAAGGGGTGTAATCCCTTGCACTGCAGGGTAGGCCAGTGAGGAAGAGGAAACTAGCCCAGGGAATGGCTTACCCTGTCAGTGCAGTTTTGCCTTGCAAGGTTTCTTGCACTCCCTCTGTGCCTTCTGGTGGTGCCACTGCCAGCAAGGGCAAGATATCGAGCAGGGGAGCCCTGGGTCTGCTCCATCTCCAGACTCCTGTGCTTCCTCCTACAGCTCTGAGTCAAAATTGAAGAGAGTGAGGGGTACTCAGGATCCCAACATTCAACTACATCACCCCAAATTAGGCATTCCAGAGTTGAGAACCATCACCTGCACACTTCATCTCACCCACTTTCCTTTGTCAGCTGAGACAGCGAGTTTGCTAAGGCTGATGTACCAATTCTCACATGCTTGCAATGCATCACATATCTATTGGGGCTGCATAGGAGTCTATCTTAAATTCTTCCTGGTGCATGTGAAGCATGTGAAAGTGCACTTCTTCCAGTCCTGTGTTCTTATACTGGTTTTCAGCAGACTCCTTTCCATCCATCCTTCCATCAGCGCATCAAGCCACGTATGCACAGCATTGTTCTCCCTCCCTTAAGGCTGTGCAAGGGAGAAACAGTCACAGAGTTTGATCAAGAGATGTTAAATAAACCTGAGAATTTGGATGCTCTTGGAAATCTTGAGCTTCAGTAGCATCTGAGTCCTCCCGTTGACGTTCTTGAAGCTGAGTCAGGTCTGAATTGCCCTGGGGACATTCTGAGTCTCTCATGTCCTCAGAGTGTGTGGGTAGTTGACACTGTTGGTTGTGTCGTCTCATGAGAAAAGAAATGCATGTCCATTGAGACGAGGATGAGCTGTCTTTCATAAGAAGCAGGTTTGAAATCAGATCTCAGTTGGTCTTTCTCTTACTCGTTCAATTGGTGTGACCACCTCCCTCCCCTGAAATCCTGCAGGGATATATTTCAGTGGGCTAATTATAAATTCCCTCTGTCTCGCATTAGCTGGATGCAGCATGCCTTGTGGCATGAACCTCCCCTCCTTCATTGGTGTTGTGCACCTCTCTTGCTGCAGGCAAAAGTAATTTCCCCAGCCTGGAAATGTGATTTAATTTGACCTTGTTCACACAGGTTCTGCATCTTTTACATTCCCACCCCCAATGATAAAACAGGATCAGAGGAAATTGCTATGATTCACAGTGATGCCCTCTCTCAGCCTCCAATTCTGCTGTTCCTTCCTCTCCCCCATCCCCTGCTCTGCCTACCCACCGCAGCTGCTTTCCTTACAGGGTACTTTTGACTGCAGGTGGAGGATGTAAGAGGGATGTGAAGATGTGCAACCACTTGCTTGTGTCATATCCCTGCTGCCAGGAGAAGCAAACTGATCGTTTCCTTATGAGCAGCTTCAGGAGTGAAAGAAAAAGAAAAAGAAACTGGAAAGCAGTAGTGAAGAGGAAATGATGAGAGGAGGGGAGTGCTCCAGCACTCTGTTTCTCAATGTTTTTCATAGCAGAACATTACCTGAGAGAATCCCCGTGCCCCCTGCCTCACTGGACCCAGTTCCTCAGCCCTCCGCTTCCTGCCCCATAGGAGCCACAGGTACTCATCCGCACCTTCCCACTGCCTTGGGCTGCTGCCCTCGTGCCGCGCCCTCCACACCACTTGCTGTCCTTCCAGCACTGCTGAGAGGGAGAGAATAAACTAGCTCAAACACCTCAGCCTTGGGCTCCCCAATGGTTCCATTTAGAGGAGCAGCTGCAGAGCTCCCTGCACTCTCCCTGTGCAAGTTCAGAAGATCTTCTTGGTGGGACTCCCTCCCCTTGTCATGCGCTTGACCCTCAACAGTGAGACTTAACAGTGAGCTTCTCTAGTGAAGACTGTCTTTTTAGCAGTGCCAGAGTATGGGCTGGGGTAGCCAAACTGCCTGAATGGTATTTATAACACAGTTGCTACTCTGCAGCATCCAAAAACATACAAGATGCTTGGCGAGGCACGCTCAGGCTGTGCATCAGCTGTCTCCACCAGTAAATTTGGGCATGGGAACAGCAAGCCATTTTATACCAGCTCACAAAAGCCAGAAGCCATGACAAGAAACACTGGCTATCTGTAGTAATAAGCTGCAGGGAGCTATGGAAGCATGCTTACAATATTTTCCCGGTAATGGGGATGGCATCAATTGTCAGTGAAGCAGACAATCTGGCTGCACGTGTCATTCAGACTTGTTAATGCTCTGCTTCTTGTCTGCCGGCTTTCCCTTTTGTGCTGAACTGTTACTAGAGACCTGGAAAATCTGCTGGGTCCAGTGCCAAATTGTGTGGATGCTTTCCCTCCAAATACAGGAGATTTTTGTCACATTTTAGGTGTATGGGATTGTTATTCATTACAGCAATTTTCTGAAGGGGCTGAGAATGCCTGATGTCCCCTAAAAGGATATCAGAGCTATTTTATACATTTCATTAGCTTTAACTATAGAAGTTCATGCTTGCTTTTTCTGCCTCTACTTCAGCAATTCACATCAAATGGAAAATGGTCTAAACAGCACATATCCAACCCTAGGTTGTACGGGGGCAGCTTGGTCAGACTGAGTGATAGAACGCGGTCCAAAATAGCCAATCTTGAGTTAAATTCACATCATCCTTGGTTAAAGTATTCCAGTGGCTAATTACTCTGTACCAGAGCTTGCCAATGTGGGAGATGCAGACCCCTGGCTTCTCACCTTCCTTGAATCCTACACCTTGCTAGGTGCCTGTGAGCCTCTGAAAGTGAGCAGCTCCCAAGGCTGTCTGCATAGTGCTTGGGCTGAGCAGTGAATCAGTTCAGAAGATGGAGGAGGGCTTTGCTTGCTCTCCATCAGCTTGACCCAGCCAACCAAAGCAAGATGCCTTGCTCCCCAGATGATGGCTGGTGCATATCATGTGGAGCCAAAGGTCCGCCTGGAGCAGCCTAGCCTGAAAACCTGCCAGCTTGGCTTTAAGAAGTGGCAGTAGGAGCTCATTCCTAGTGAGCTTGGATGCTTGCAGAGCATGATGCAAGACTGTCCATGTTGACTCAGTAAGATCCAAGCACTGCCCGCTGCAGAGCAGTGTTTTTGTGAGTAAGAGTCTTGTATAAGGCATTCACGGTTCCATTCATTGTCCATCACCCCCCCAGGCAGCTTGTGAGAGACTGAGCAAGTCACTTGCTCTCTCTGGCTGTATCTAAATTCACCTTCGTTATGGCACATTTTGGCTTGTTTTCATTCTCTCATCTTCTCCAGCGAGGAGTTTGCCTCCATCCCTCGTCTTCGAGCAGGAACAAGCATACTGATGCTCCCCTCCATCCTCTCACTGTCTCTTGTCTATTTAAACTGTAATGTTTTAGGAGCAGGGACATTAACCCTCGTCTGGATTAGCATTGCTCTAATGTAAATAATATTAGTTACATTATAGATGTTTCTGTAATTAGAGTTCCTATTTCTATAGGCGTTTAAACACCTCGTCTCCTCATTTGACAGTTATGTTATTTGATTTGTGTTCTCCTGATGTGGAGAGCAGTACAGAAACCCTTTTATCTCTCTGGATGAAGGGGTTTAGACTGTGATTAGATTTGATTTTTTTAGAAGTGTGTGCAGGGAGGAGCCCATGGATAGGCAGGTACAATTTGTGTAAGGTGCGATACTGGTGCAGAATTTGAATGCGTGTTAAATAACATGGCAAGAAGCAGCGTTTTAATCAGTGTTGTTTTTTTTTTTTCAAGGAGCATGTGGTAAGGACAAGCCCTTTCAAAAGCAATGGATAGAAAGAGCTGGCCTAGGTGGTGAAACATTTTGGGAAGAAACCTTGGCTTCCCTGTCCCCATTTGCCTGCCTTTGAGCAGGACACATCAGTGTTTGCCAGCACGTGGAGGGGAGACCGCTCGTGAAAACGTTTACCAGAGATGATTTTATCAGAGAGGCTTGTCTTGGCAGATGGCTGTGTGTTTTAAATTTAAACAGAGTGGCATAAATAGTAGAAAAGAAAAGAGGGTAGTAAGAAAAATATTAAACTGCCCAGTGCAAATCCTTGGGGAACTTCTATTGCAATAACTGACCTCCCATATAGCACCATTTATTTCATACGCTGGCAGCTTTATAGGTGCTTGTACAGCTACAGACGAACACCAATTTGCCAGTGCAGTTTGTTTTGATAACTGTTGTTTTCAATAAATCTATATTAAAATCAAAGGGAAAATTAAATAGACTGAAGTCAGTAGCACTGGAGATAAGGTAGCACATTATACACCGGCCTCTTTGGCTGTGAGGAGCTCACCCTCACCTCCAACACGGGCCACACGTGTGACGAGTTTCGGAGGTCCCAGCTGTGCTTCTCAGCGCCTCTCTGCGTGTTCCCACCTCCGTGCACACCGTCCTTCCTACCCCGGCAGCGCGGGTGCCTCTGGTGACAGCAGAGGAAGAGAGGGAGGAGAGAAGAGAGAATAGAAACCCCAGCGCCAGGGCCGGGAAGGAAGGAAAGAAGAAAGCAAGGAAGGATGGAGCGAGTGTGGGGAAATGAGGAGAGGAAGAGAGAGGCTGGAAAAGGAAAGAAGGACACCAAAGGCTGGAGAGGAAAGACAAAGAGGCAGAAAATAGAACAAACAGAGGGGAGGCAATGGGGAAATCAAAGCAGTGTGGACAGAAGGTGTGTGAGAGCAAGGCTTGTGAGAGCAAGCCCCGTACCCACCCGCCTCCTGCTGACCTCAGTTGTGCTTTGGAGGTGCGGGTGACAGGAGAGAGGGGGGACACCTTAAGTTTGGCCATGAATTTAGGAAATACCCTAAAGACCTGGCACAGCTAATGCAGCAGCAGCTGGGGCTAGCCAGGTAATTATTTCATTTGTATAGGGCTGTTAGGAGGATGTTTAGGTCCAGGAGGTTTTGTGTAGCACTGAACATCACACCCGAGTCCAAACAAATAACAAACATAGGAGATTTCATGGTACAGCAGGTCAATTTTTTCCAGCCAACCAGTTTTCTACCAGAAAATGTTGATTGGAGTAAATGGAAACATTTCCTGTGATGTGTCAATATTATCCAAGCTTTTACTGAGAAATTATCCAAAATGTTCATGCGTGTTCTTTTTTTCTCATCTCCTCCTGACAGCATTGTTTCACCTCTGTGTTATACATTTATACCCCTTTTGGTCCAAGTGCTTAGCCGAAAACATGAGGTCTCCAGAGCTGAGGGGGAGCCAGGCGCTCTTTTGGTCCAATATTTCTTTCTTAGCAGAGTTTCGCTTCCCTGATCCGAGCAAGGATCCAAGCGCCAGTGACAACGTGTCAGTGCCAGGCCCTTCTCCTGCCAGCAGGGCTTGGCGACAGCCGCACTCCCCGGGCTTCTTCGCGCCGTGCTGGGGGCTTTGGGATCCTCCTCGCTCCCGATACTTGCTTTCAAGAAGAGACTTAGCCGTTTTCACAGGGATCTTAAAAAGGGTGGAGATTCTGCCTGCCGCTGTAATATGCAATATAACGAAACGTAACGGTGTGGTGTAATGGATGGCCAGGGCTTCCAGAGTTATGTAATAAAAGAAAAGAAATGTCGGAGTGGTAAAGTGAAAAGAAATATACTATTTTTATTTTGGCATATATCATTAAATGAAAAAAATCTGAGATCTAACCTTTTTGTCCCAGCTCAGGTCAGAAATCATATTTTTTGAAACCGCAGAATTTCCCAAGGGACGGGAATTCCTTTATTATTATTTTTGGCCAGCTGTCTTCCATATGACGGCCCGTGAAAAGTATTTTATCTCAAGTTAAAATCCTACACATAAAAATGTCTCTCTACCTTCCAGCAGGTGTGCTTGTCCTATGGGAAGATTTGCTTTATCAGCAATTTGTTCCTCCAGGAGAAACGCTTAATTTTAGATGTTTTTTCCATTTGCACTTAGAGTTCAAGACACTTGAGCAGCGGCTCAGTATTGGGTGGCCTGTGCAGGCGTCAGGCCCCTTCCTTTATACACTGCAACCCTATTAGCTAAAATACTGGCAAAGAGATTTTGGTGAAGTGTTTTTTTAATGTCCCATTAAAAATGTTTAAAATGTTTAAAAACGTCCCGTTTCATTGCTGTTGATGCCCTTACTTTGAAATACAGCTTTCCCATGACGACATAGCTGTAAAACACATTCAACTTTTTTTTTTTTTAATTTTTTTTACTAGTTAGCAATGGAGTTTTGCTATAGCCATTAAAATATAAAGAATAAACTGCACCCAACTGTACAATATTTTTTTACCAGCATTTATGGTGACAATATAAACTGTGAGGGTTAAGCCTGAATTTTTTTGTGGATGGCATTGGAATATCAAGATTAAGTATACAGCATGAGCGCAAGGTTTTTATGATACACAATAATGATGTAAAAAGGTTTTATTTCTTTAGTAAATTGACATCACTGCTTGTCCTTCTGTCTTTGTACTTCTTGGGTCTGATTTTTTAGGAGTGCAGTTGGAAGCGGCATGTTAGATCATTCAGTGCAGCTCCCTCAAACCGCAATCGGGTTGGCACCGAGGGGATGTTTTACGGTGCCTACCACTCCTCCTGGGAGGCGATCCTGTGACTTAATGCATCACAGCCCGAGGAAACTTCTCCTGATGCTCAGCCTACGTTTTCCCTTGGTCAGATGCCCTGTGACAACGCTCCGCTGGGCGGCCGTTTTATGTCGAGCTTTGGGGCTGACACCTCCTGGCGCACGCCGGTAGTTTCAGATCCAGCACCATGTGCCGCATACCCCGAGTGATCACCCCAGACCCACGCGGAGGGGAAGCGCCCACGTTCGCACGCTTCATCAGCACCTCAATAACACCTTGTGCTAGCAATGGCTCTGCGCGCTGACTGCACAGCACCTGGGGGCAACTCACACCAAGCTACGCGTAGGAGAGCAAAGCACATGTGACTTGTCACATCTCAGTGCCCTCTAACTCTTGTAATCCACAAAGATCATGTGGATCATGCACAGCTCTGATTGTGTTTGCTTCATATTTCATTGCATCCTCTCATGCTTGTAAATAATGGGGGATGTTTTGGAGAAAGGACCAGCTTGTCCAGGCAGTTTTGTACAGCGCCTTGACTGCTCAGTCAACGTGAGGTCCAGCAGGGACCTCTGTGATCGTCTCATACAACCCTGCAAAACACAGGCTGGAGAAACGTACTGCTCCCATGCATCAGACCTGGGCTACGGCAGATCTTCTGCAGAGATGTCCAGTGGTGGTTTGAGATGTCCAGGACTCCCTGGTGCTCTTTCAGCATAGTTCGGTCAATAGCCACTTTCTGATGTCCTGCTATGTTTTTCTAATGTACTTTATTTCCTAGCCTGCCAAAGGCTGTCCCTCTCACCTCTGTTTTAACTGGAAAAGGATTTCCACCCTATGGCCCTGATTCCGGCTGAATTAATGGTTTTTGAACTGAATCAGCACATTTGAAGTTAAAACAGATCCCCACTGAGTCTGTACATTTTTATTACTGTGCAAGGAGTGCTTAGGAAAATAAAAGGAACAAGAAAGCCCTGAGAGTGGACCACCCTGTTGAGGGGGAAATATAGAAATCAAGCTTGTTTATATGAGTGATATTTATAGGGTCAAGTGACAAATATGGTGCGAGGCCTTGGAACCCAGCTCGGGAATACCACAGACCAGTCTGGGCACTCGTGCTCAAGAAAATTTAATTGAAACTGGAGCAGGTGCAGAGGAGGTCTGCTAAGGTGGTGTGGGACATGGAGAGCCGAAGTGGCGAGGAGAGATGAGAATAACGGGGTTTTGTTAGCCCAGCAAAACAAAGATGACAAAGATGACTGGAATCTGAGAGCTGCCTAGAAATACAGCAGGGGAGTTAAAAACAAAAGCAAGTTAAAGCCAAGGACCATCCTGCCAGAGCAATTGAGTGTCAACTAGCTGTGAATACATGTTATCTGGGAATTAGAGGAAGTTTCCCATCTGTCAGGCAAAGAAGACCTGAAGGAGCCTTCCAGCCGGGTTAGCATGGACAAGTAAAGGAACATATTTGAAGGTGGAGGTTGATAAATTGACTAGGATGCTGGATGGGAAATTATATTACATGATGGAGCAGCGTGCTTAGTATCCCTGGGACTCCTTTGCTGGCTGATACTCCTACACGTGGATGGCTTTTATGACCTGAAATCCTCTTTTGCCTCTCCTAGGCTAAGGACCTCAGCACCTTTAAAATCTCCTGTCTTATCACCCACGAGCCCCGCACTACATCTGCGAACCTCCTGGCCCCACAGAGCTGCCGCTGCTGCCACTCCCAAATCCATCAGGGGGTCACTGTCAAACAATGAGACGCACTTGCTCCCATGGGGCTGAATGAGCTGCTTTCTTTCAAAACACCCTTTAATTGACAGCCAGGAATAGCTTTCCATGATGACAAGCTGTCATTAATATCATTCACGAGAATGATACCCCAGTGATAGTATATGTGTTTGGAGAAAAGAGGAGAGAGAAACCCTCTGCAAACAAATGTTTCAGCAGAATACATGAACTGAGCTGTGGTTTCAAGAATGACAACATGAATATAAAAATGTACATTGTGAATATTAGTATTCCCTTAAATATGTGTTCACGTTGCTTAATGAGTCCCACCGGTGGCGTTAGTAACTGAAGGATTTGAGTTGGCACATTATTAACTTGTTAAGTAGAAAACAGTGATACAAGACTACTTGTCATGTGTATTATAAGACATTTAAAAGTTGCATTCAGCATAAGCAGCTGAACAGAACCAAAGGAGTTGCCTTTAAAATGAGGTGATGCTTTTTGTGCCATAATCTTGTAAAATCCCACTGCGTTAAAAGGCACTGTGCTTCGCGGGTCCTTGGCCAGGAGGCACTGCGGGCAGGGCTGGGGAGGCTGTCGGTGGCACCCTCCCTCCTTGACTTTGCCGAACCGTGGCGTGATGCCTCATCTTGGGCTACGATGTGCTCAGCCCTTTGTTAACACGAGGAGTCCCTGGAGCTGCCACGTGCAGTCAGTGGGATTTATTCGTTTTCCTTCCTTGCCCTGCCCCACCACTTTCCTGCGTCCTCTTAAAGCCCTGTCCATCCATCAGCCCACAGGTGGATGCACATCTGTGTGGCGTGAAGCAATGCTTTGTTAGGGAACTATCAGTTTTTTTAAACAAATTAAAGTTATAGCTGTGGACCAGGGTGCTGCATCTGCTGGCGGCAGCACCAGAGATCCAGCTGTGAGAGGGGGGCACAGCTGGAAACTTCAGGCTGACCTTTCCAGCCAGTGGTTGAAGATTTAATCACGACAGCCCTGACACTGCTCCAGTCTGGACCCTATTTCCTCTGCACTGCTTATAGTCATCCCCAAATCTCTAAAGTAGGACAAGCAATTAAGACACCAGACCTGCTGCTGAAACACTGTCGCTTGCTCTTGGGCTGACAGAAGGCTTGTTATGTTGGTCCTGAGGCAGTGCGGCAGTGGGATTGGCATGGTCACACTATGAGGAATAAGTAAGGTGACCCCGATCAGCAACTATCAGCCCTTTTACCCACATTTCCCCATCCGCACTGCCCAGTTTCTCCACACTGCTGGCCCAGGGCCCCGTGGCAGTTGTTCACCTCTGCATTTCATAGCTCTGCCACCAACAGTGTCCCTTGGGGAGGAGAGAGGAGCAGCTCCCAGTGAATGTGCTGCAGAAGCCATGAATATCAGATGTGAGGGCCGGCGTTGGGCCAGCCACAGGATATCTATTGATCACTTTCATTCATTCTCCAGCAGCCTGAAGTGAGCTGGATTAATCTGTAGGTGACATTTTCAGTGGCCCACAGTGTTCTTCTGGGGCATGTACACTCACATAAGACAGACTCAGATATTAACACTATAGAAACAGCGGTGATATTTATAAAATGTGGTTCTCCTCTAGCTGGTTGGGGTTCCTTCTCCAGCATCTGAGAGCTGTGCTAGAAAAAAGGATCTCTTTGGTAGTACAGCTGCTGGCAGTAATTTCATTGCTGTCCCGCAGCCTTTGGAGGACAACTCATATAGACCTCATAGGGGATGCTGGGGCTAGCATGGGATAGAATGTGGGCCCCCCATTATTGCAGATGCTCATCTGGGGAAAGGAGCTTCCCGCCACAAAAAAGGAGCAGGAGGAAACAAGCCTGGGAAACAGCACAAGGCTTGGCTGATGAAAAAGAGACATGCACACATCTTTGAGCCATTGATTGTTTGTCTAGACGGAGAAAAAGATTATTTTTTATTGCTACATCCAGAGGTCAGCAGTGAAAAGGCTTCCTCTCTCATCCTACTAGAAACACTCACAGGCAGGCTGTGAGTCCTAAATTTCAAGCTTTGGGGCTGCCGTGTCATTTCCAGCACATCTCTGCCAGCTCCCATCCCTGATGAGGAGGGGCTGGCAGAGGGCACTTACAGATCGCTCAAGGAACGCCACACCGGAAAAGCCCTATATTCACTCTCCCGTGCTCCTTGGCAAGCCATACATCAGTCACCAAAGACTCAACAAATCACAGCAACACGGCTGAGCTTAGAAGAAAAACTCGCTTGTGTGGGTGGAAGGCTGAGAGATGCCAAATCTAAGAGGACTTAAAGGAACTCTTTCTATTATTAAATGGTTTGCTGTTAGTATATTACAGTTCTGACAAGCTACTTTCATGATTCAGGCCTCCAAAGTTCAAGGCTGCATACAAAGAGGGCAAAAAGGATAAATTCAGCCTGAAGAACCAGGAAGCCAATGTAAGATGGGCAGTGGGCAAATATGGCCAGGACCGCGCCAGCAGACCTCACTGCACAGTGTGGCAGCCAGTGATCTCTGCACCCTGGCGCTTGCCTTTGTCAAATATTTTTAGGCACAGAGCCAGAGGAAGGCTTCAGGGATGATTTGAAAGGGGGCAGTAAGATGACAGAGAGGTAGGGCTGCTGCTGTCTGCGGACGGAGGATGGATGAGGTGACCTGTAAGATCCCTCGCAGTCTTATTTGCCACGAGTCAGTGAATCTGAGTTTACTCTTCACATGTGTGAGGAGCATCAGGAACAGTGCAGAGGAGCTGCTGCTTGAAATGCTTTATGTGTAGAGGTGTGAGTCAATGAGGGGGGCAAAGAAGGAGGCAAAACACAAGGAATGGCACTCACAAGGTAACCAGCTTGTATGTTTGGCATAGAAGCTGTGCTGTTCAGGGGTGATAGACAGGGCACCTTTGCTGGTAAGCTGCATATGTCCTAGCTGAGGGTGCCAGCCACATGCGTGGGAAGGAGATGCCACAGCTTAGGGATGTCCAGCAAAGATGGGGCAAGGTCCAGACACAGGTTTTAGGATCAGAGAGCTGCATGAACACAGAGGAGCCTGGAAGACAGTGACTGATGCCCAAGTGAGGGAGAGGAAAGGTGACCCCAGGCTTGTTGAGGGACCTGACTGACTTAATCCATATCAGACAGACAAAGGAAACACTGACCAATACTGGTTCAACCCTACCTGGGCACCAGGGGAGGGTGGCAGAGACTGACAGAGTTATCAGGGCTGGCAGCATCCTGACCTGGTCCAGAACCAATCTACGCTGTGGTCTGCACCCAGCAGCAGTGGAGCACGGGGGGCTGTGCTCAAGAAGAGCCCTAAATATTTTGTGTGGGCAGCTGCTCCATGAAGAGATGGACAAGCCTTCCCCAAAGCCTTTGGAAGGCTGGACCAAGGTAATCTTGGTAATGCTAAGGGATGTGGACACATCCATAGGATTTGGTAGTTGTTTTGTTTACACAGGAAAAACAGATTTGACTGTCGGAGCTAGTTTGTGTGGTTCTCTAAAGGTTCAGCAAAGTGCCAGGCAGGCGCTGGCTTGGGGCAGGGGTATGAGACAGCATGTGGTGAAGCCTCTTCAGCCAGGAACAGCACAGGGGGACGTGGTGTCCCCTGCCACAGTCAGCAGGAGCTCCACGCACATGTGAAATTAAATTTAAAGCTGGCGGTGCATTTGCTGACTGGGCCTTATCTTCTAACCACGCATTTAAAGCCTGCCCATCCTGCCTGAGAGCATCTGCCAGCTCAGGAGCACCCCAGGTAACGCTGCTGCACCCAACGTGGGCCCGGTGGGGTCCCAACGTGTCCCAAGGTGGGGTGGGCCGAGCCCCAGGCTCTGTGCGGCACATGGAGGGCTGGCCTCAAGGGACACGGGAGGTGGCACTTGGGGACGCGATGGATTGGGCTGCGTGGTCACAGGGGCTGGTTTCTGGAGACAAATGGGGAGGTGTGTGGGGACAGGACGGGGAGGCACTTGGGGACAAAAGAGGCCCGTGGGGACAGGGGTGGGTGGTCCCCGTCAGAGGACACGTGAGGGTGGCGCTTGGGGACACGACGGGTGGCCCTTGAGGACATGAGGCAAGGCCTGCGGGGACGAGGGGGACAGCTGGCGGCACGGGGCCGCCTGCCCCCCA